>CM030177.1:14400038-14430038 GCA_017639675.1 Aplochiton taeniatus
GTCCCGCTTCCCTTTTCATTTGAAGGAGATGAGTTTATCATGCACAGCAGACAGTAGAACAGGTACTTCGGTGCTACTGAGGGGAAACTAACTGTATCCGCCTCATCCACTTGCAGCTTCCCCTTTTCTGGCTTGGGGACTTTTGTAAAGAAATCAGCTGCTGCGGATGTTTTCTCTTCTTTCTTCTTCTTTTCTCTAATATAGAATTCTAATGGAATGGACCGGTGGAAGTGGCGGTTACACTAACGGCGTTGCATTTTCCACCTCATAGCGAGAAGAAATGTTTTTATCTAGACTGTGTCCGGGAGCATGGAAAGGTGAACAACACCGATGTGTGCATGCAGGTCTGCAGCAGGGCCTCCAGCTAGAAGGGAAGTACAGCCGACACACCAACAAATCGGACCGTCGCCATCCGCGAGGAGAACCACCCGAGCCGGGCGCTGCGCCGGCCAGGCCGAGCGACCACGCGAGTAACGAAAGTTGGCTCCCCAGCTAAAATACGTACCGGGGCAGCCCGCGTCCAGCTGGACCGTGGGGGTGGCGCAGCGGCCTCACCTTACTTGGGTTACCGTGGGGGGGAGAGGGGGGGGGGGGGGGGGGGGGGGGGGGGGGGGGGGGGGCGCGGTCGTAGGCCATCATAAAACACACGCTATGAGAGACTGACCGATCCAGCCGGTCATTGGATAGCCCATAAAGACGGCGCTAACGTACACAGGGACGCAGTGAGTGGCCGACACGGGCGCACGCTTTAACGGGAGCGGAGGCCGGGCCCAGCGGAGGCCGGGCCCAGAGGAGGCCGGGCCCAGAGGAGGCCGGGCCCAGAGGAGGCCGATTTAACAGCCAGCTGAACTGAACTCCCCTCCGGAATGTTTAGTGGCTCCAGTAAAACAGGGAGAGCCAAGCGTGCAGTGTTCTATTATGTGGTTTATAGCATAATAGCTTTTATATCCAGAGAACAGCTAACAGGCACGCCGTGATTCACCCCGTGTAGCTCGGTGTGTGTGTGTGTGTGTGTCTGAGTGGTGTGCGTGTGCGTGTGTGTGCGCGTGTTGCCGTCGGACGGGCCGCTATAACAAAGGAACGGCCAGCAATAAGGAGAGAACCGAGTCGTGCCCTCATTTCCTTCTCGAGCACGTCACTACAGAAAGAAAGAAAGGAATACCCCCCCCACCCCGTGCTTACCCCGGCTCTGCTCCGACTCCCTCACACACACAATGTACAGCCTTCACAGCATACTGCACCCAGCTGCATAATTTGTGCACGGATATGGACTCTCTGTCTCTCACATACACACACACGCGTGCAGTGAGCACGCGCGCGCACACACGACCCCACCCTGTCTCTCTTCTCCTTTGTTCCCATGTGATGTATTCAGAGGAATTCCCTTAGACACAGTGACACCCCCTCTCCTCTTCTCTCTCTCTCTCTGGTTGTATCCACCATACCAGCATGAAGTGAATGGGCAAAGAGCTTGTTTTGTGTGCCAGAGGGTCTGTGCATCAGTGTGTGTGTGTGTGTGTGTGTGTGTCTGGGTGAGTGTTGGTGCATTACCCACCTCATCCATCACCAGGAGCAACAGTGAAGTAAATGAATGACTACAATTACCACAACCACTCCCAAAGACTCGCTGGGGGGATCTCTGTGCACACACACACACACACACACACACACACACACACACACTGATCTAGCTGCTGAAGCTAGGCCATATAGGACACAGTGCTGGTTATAGTTCAAAATTTATTGGTCTTCCCATCTCTATCTCTTTTAGAGATGTTGATATGTAAGATCGCTGTTGTCTATGGTGTGACTCACTTGCTAGGTTTCTAGGGGTAACTAGGGTTCAGCTGGGAGTCAGATGTCTGAAAACACAAGTCACCATCTCGACTAAGACATGCAAACAATCACAGAGAGAGAGAGAGAGAGAGAGAGAGAGAGAGAGAGAGAGAGAGAAGGCCTACACCACGTAAACAGAATGTCCTTAAACAAATTGAAATTTCGAGCAAACTAAATTGCTTTGTCCGGGAAGTCCTGTCCTTGCCCGCTCTTTCTTCCAAGCATTTTGAGTTACACAAGCCGAAATAAAAGTCGTATTATCTTGCCTCGCATTTGAAATCACCTAAATGTACATTTAGTATTCTCTCAAATGAAAAAATGTTGTTTCAATCCTGTCATTACAAAATCCACAGGATTGAATAGTTCAGATATGTGGTTCACAAATCCTCAATATCGACACAGGCAGGTCTCTCTAAATCAGTTGCAATGTGTCATGGGAGTTGTAGTACAGCAACCAGTTTGTCTGACTTCCAGCATCTCAAGGCCTCAACAGGTCAATCGTCTTTAGCATTGGATGAGGCGGAGAAGTTGTACTTAAAATACATATCAGGCACATTGTCATTGATCATTGATCAATCACATAAAAAAATATTACTGTCAGTAGGAACCTCACTCTGACAACCGCCTAGTTTTAGAAAGTGATGACCGCACTGCAAAAGACTACAAGTATGGCTGCAGCCGGGCGACGTCCTGCTTGGGGTGCTGCTGTCTTTGACTCAGGGGCATGCTCTACCACCTCTGTGCTACCTATGCGTTCAGCGACGCTGAAAAGAAAAAAAACATAATCTGGAACCGCCCTGTAGAGCCTTCATATGGAGAAGAGCAACTCTGATCAAAAAGATGTTGTCGTCCAAACACGTAGTTTTTTTCCTTTCCTTTAAACCCATGTAAATTTAGACGTACTCAAAACACGCCGAGTCCGTGTCCACAGCGGTAAACGTTGGCTATGCAGTAACGCTTTGAGTAATCAGGGTGTTTGAGGTTGTGGCTTTGCACCGTGTTATCTTGGAGTGTAATGACAGGTTTGCGCAATGTTTACATGACTTTCACCTTGTGTGTGTGTGCATGTCTTTTCCTGAGCAGCGTGTAATTAAGCTGCGTGTAATCAAACTGTGTGTGTAAGTGAGCGTGTGCATGCGTGTCCGCGTCCTGCCAAAGAAACCACAAGAACACGCGTCGCACGCAGCCATTAGGGAACATGGATGTTTCCAAGGTGACAGGCGAGCGAGAGAGAATAAAAACAACAAAAAAACATGTTCAGATAAAAGTAGCCACACTGGAAAACAGGTACTAAACAGCTCTAAAAAGTGCTAGCTCAAACTACCAACGTCTGAGCCTAGACATGGGGTATGGCTCCAGGGCCTTCAGCATGGGAGGCCTTGTTCTCATGAGTGTCTTTGCAGATAGACGTGTGCAATATGCAGATAGTGAGCAAGTAGCCCTTCAGATGACAGTGGAGCGAGTAGGCCTGTAGCTGATAGGCCCCTGTCCGTGACAACAGCTAGCCTTTGGGCTGGAATCTGATAGTCTCGCGCCCTTGACAACAGCTAACCTTTAGGTCTGTAGCTGATAGACCCCCACCCTGGGCAACAGTGAGCCTTTAGACCTGTAGCTGACAGCTTTCTGCCCTTGACTACAGTGGAGCAAGTAGCCCTGTAGCTGGTAGGCCCCTGGCCTGGACTACAATCAAACAAGTAGCCTTGTAGCTGGTAGGCCCCTGGCTTGGACTACAGTAAACCTCCAGGCATTGCAGGGGGATACGAAGGCCTTCAAAAGGGCTGCTTGGGAAGGTTTCCATCCTCTTGTTTGAGGTGACCAGTAGAAGTGGCAATTTCTAGTTGTAGTCTCAGTAAAACAGCCACACAAAGACAGTCTGTCTTGCACCCTGTCTCTTTCCTCAAGTATTTTTATCCTGGGATGGAGTCTCGATCCCACACAAGCTGAGAAAGCGTCAGATTCCTTCTGATGCTTCTGAGAGAACAGAAAACGTCGCTTAAATAGAGCAGTTTCAAAAGTCCGGCTAAAAATGCACGCCTAAAAATAAAGTAAAAGCAGTCAAACTTTGTCAGCTCACACGAATAAAAGCACTCCCTACTGTAGCATGTACACACTAGAACAGCCGACCAATCTCTTTCTTTCTCTCTCTCTCTCTCTCTCTCTCTCTCTCTCTCTCTCTCTCACTCGCTCTCTTTCTCTCCTTTTCTCTCGCTCGCTGCCACCTCTCTCTCCCTCTGCCTTGCTCCAGTTCCACTTCCACCACTTGTTCATGGGGTCATCCAGTTTCATTTCTAGAGCTCCCACAGACAAAAGAGCAGAACTGTCCAGATGGCTGATAGTGGCTGACTGTGCTGTGCGATCAATGGGGCAGTGCCTCCCATCCACGTGCACCCTCCATCAGCTGAGGGCTAAAGTGGGGGGTAAAAAACAACGTATGTGACGTGAGGGCCATTCAGTTTGAAAGGATGGCATGTATGACCTATGAGGTAACCCAGACCGACGCCAACGCGAACCCCCGTCCCTGCTGACTGGTTGATGAGTTGTACTTGTTTCTGGGTTAAATCGGAACCAAAACATGTTCTGGCTGGGCCAAGTCAATGACGGATTCGGTTCCGGCTACCGTTCCCCTTCCTTTTCACTGATAGAAACCTGTCATTCACGGCAGACTCACATTCTCAAGCTTAAGTGTCATTGCTATTGCTGTGGTTTTGCTGCTGTTGTCGTTTACATTAGTACACTGTTGGTAATGGATGTGTATAGTCTAATGGTTCAAATTATAACAACCTGTAAGACTGTAACAAAGACTCCCTCTACACAATTCAAGCCATCAATAATTCAAATTCGCACCAACTATATGATTGACTGTTTGAAGAATGCACGTTTCGAATGCACCACAGGACCGTGTTACATTGCCGAGACTTGAGCTTGCCTACTAGCGCTTCTTCAGCTGCAGCCACCTCTAGTCTCTACTACTTCATCCACAACAAACAGCAAACGGATTAGGATACTGCTCCTACACAAGGCTGTCGTTCTCTTACTTTTCAGTGACTGGATGAGAGCTTTCCCGTCTTTGATCAACTCCTTGATGAACTTGTTGGTCTTGTCCAGCTCCAGTTCGTGCGACTTCAACCTGTCTCGGAACTGCGGGCTGTCCAAATAGCAGTCGCTGAACTCCAGAGCGGGTAGACCCATGTTGCCGCCACCACCCAGCCGCTCAAGGAGGCAGAAATCTTCAAATGATGCTGATGATTTGCAATCCAATTACAAGGTGTAAAAAATGTATACAAACGCCTGCCTACATAACCTGAAATCTAGTTCATACACACACCAAATAGTAGGCGATATAGCATGTGACAATATAAAAGAATGGCTTGAGTCTCTTTTTAGACTGGCATGATCCGAAACTGCATCACCTAGAAACTCACGAGCGAATATTCTGTCCTTGTTCGGGTCTGAAAAGTGCAGAAGGATAGGCAATTCACTTCTCTGCTGACAGCGGCCTCAGGTAAGCCTGTGCATTCTTCGTGACCACGTCATTCCGTCCCGTTGAGAGTATAGTAAGAGGGAAGGGAGTTCGGTGGGGGAAAAAAACTACTGTAGGCACGATATTAGCGGTTTCTTCACGGGGCGTTTTAAATGCTCTCTCCGTACCAACCTACCCCGAAACAGATAATCCTATGATGGACGTACCTTTGAGCCTATAGCGTTGCCGCTTTGGGGAAGTCTGTGAGACAAGGCGGAAAGCTACAGTGTAGCAGGATGGGACAGAGCGCAGGGGGGAAGGTTTTGATTGGTTGTTGGACCAGTGAAGTGATGTCACTCAGAACGGAGCGGGGAAATTCTTGTTTGTGTTTGTGGGGGATTTCACGCACATCACATCAATATGCAGCAGCATCAGGCTCAGACTTCCAAAATAAATAAAAAATAAAGATGGGGTTATTTTCTCCAGCCTGGTATAACGACTAAATGATTACCCTTCTAGATGTTCTTTTAAAAACATCTGTTACTTTATAGGGCTGGTGAAGGTGATTGCTTAAAACGGCCTATAATAAAATGATAAACAATTCATGGACACTTAATGTTAAACCACTACTAAACCGCAAAAAAATCTTTGATGAGGGGTATTTTGTATCTCAGCCAGAATGTTGTATGATAAACTCTGTTCTTGAGAAGTGATTTGGTATTTGCTTGAGTACACTGTGGAATGTGTATTGTGTCAACATTAGACTTCCAGAAACAGCAGAAAGTATATATTTAGACTAGTGGTGACAAACTTCCCCATATCTAATACTCACAGTTAATTTTGTTTGCATCAGTCAACAGCTTGACAACAATTCCAGGTGGATAACATTGTTTTAACACTGAAATCTGATACATGGTGTGTGTATAAGACACACTTTAGAACCTGTTCCACTCTCTAGTCCCCTCTGAAACACCCAGGGGCCTGTTTTTCTCTGTAGATTTACATTAACCACATGTCATATAACCTGCTGGTTTACCATATTGTAGGCTTACGTCTTAGCTTGTCTGCATCTAAGCTCAAAACAAGCCTGTGTGTAATAAAAACTTTGAACAACTCTTGAATGCCCTTGGAGAATGATTTCTATTGTCAGCAATCTGTATGCTAGCCAGGGTTCTGTAAATTGATTGTATATCCTGAATATTAGTATATTCTGCCATCTACTGGGAGAAGTAAGTACTTCAGTGGGGTATACAAATCCGGGGCAATTTTAGCGTAGGTGATTTGAAAGGCAAAGTCAATTAAAAGTTGGTCAGAATTCCCAACATCGTGTGTGTGTGTGTGTGTGTGTGTGTGTGTGTGTGTGTGTGTGTGTGTGTGTGTGTGTGTGTGTGTGTGTGTGTGTGTGAGAGTGTGTGTGCTTGCACACATAAGGCTGGTTGTCTCTGGACCTTTGGATTGGATTGGACTTGAATGGATCAAACCTTACCTTTCCCAAGAGAAATTATTTTGTAACTGATTGCCCGTTCAATCTAAACAAAGTGTAGATGCAATAACACATAAAGTCATCACACAGCTTATGTGGCTGTGAATTTTTTGAGTATACGCTTAGTATTACGAACAGGGATGGCAACACCATCACTTGAAGCATCAAAAAATGTCTCTGATTCGTAAGAAACCATACAATGGGTGTTTGCTGTTATTAAAAACTGCAAGGTTACAAAGGGAGAATTCTTAAGTTCTTTGTTTAATCAGTTGCCTATTAACATAGTCTCTATTTGTTTTACTCCACTAACATATTAATAAAAAGCTTAGCACCCCACCAAGAATACTATCATATAGAAGGTGTATCATATCAAAATAGCGGAGCTTAGTTGGGAAATATAGACAGGGATGAACTAACATTGTTTTAATTATTTAGGGTTCTTTGTGTACGTCTAAGAGTAAAGACAATCATATGAATACTCCATTACCCAACAATAGCTATTTTAATAGGAAAATACTTAATTAAAGAAATATCTTGATATGCTAAAAGATGATACAATTATCCAAATGCTAAATATACTATACGAGTTTTCATTCCATGACAGTCAAGGTAATAGCTTCTAATCTTCAAAAAAAAATGGTTTGTGTCTTATTCAGGAAGGAAACTCAATGAATGTTACAGAAAATTTTCTTTCCTGCCACGCCTGTCCATAAAGTTTGTCACTTGAACTTTCAGGAATTCACTTTACACTCCCAGTGCTGGTTTAAAAGCAGCTGAACGGTTTTAAAATTCATATCTAGAATGATGAATTATAGAGAGACCACAGTGTGGCAGGGGAAGGTATTCTAAAAGCTATTCAGAAAAGGATGCAGAAGAGAGCAGAGTGAATTATTTAGACGCCCTGCACACTTCCTCTGTTGTATAACTGTGTGGATGCATTACCACTGGCAAGTCTGCTGAGGTAAAAAAAAAATAAATAAATAAAATAACGTAAAGGATTGGAGAAGACATGACAAGCCCTGACCTCATCCAACCGTGACTGCTGGCTGATGTCATCTCATAGATGTGTCAGTGGGATTCTATGGTTAAAGGAATAAACCACTGAAAAGTTTGAGTCACCCAACCGTGTGCTTTGCTCCTTTACATTGGACTACTCTGTTCAGGAAGTTAAAATGGGACGGCGATCGTGTCATCAGAGGTGTCAGTGAAACGGGCTAATTAAAGGGACATTTCCCTCAAATGCACTCGCGTTCAAACCCACCACTAATGAATTCCCATTGTTTTGAAGGGGACAGCTGTACCATGTAAGGCCTTCGCTGGCTCTTGTTTAGTCTATGCTGAGAGAAATGGACGTGGATGTCTCACGAATTCACCGCTCCAGCTTCTTTATACAAACCTATGGGAGAGTTTACATTAGCTTATTGTTCGGTGAGTTCAGAACGCCCTAACCGGAGTGGATGAAAACAAAGCCATTCATCCTAGCCGGGTCATTTCCCAGTCTGGACCGGCCCTTTTACTTACAGTATAACTCGACTTACGTCACCCGCTCTCTCTCTCTCTCTCTCTCTCTCTCTCTCTCTCTCTCTCTCTCTCTCTCTCTCTCTCTCTCTCTCAGTCTCTCTCTCTCAGACACACACTCACTCTCTGTCTCTCTCTCTTTCCCCCCTCTCTTTCTCTGAGCTGCTGAGGTAAATATAGCGCTGACGGTGTTCCTGTGAAATGGATCTTCTGACGTCTTTATGGGACGGTGACAGAGTACAAATACATAGCCTGCGCCGTTGGCATGAGGCAACACTTCTCTCGGGGGAACGAGACAGGAAGACCCGCTCATAGATAAGCCAGGCTGAACCAGTTTCACCCAAATCCCATTCAGGAAGAAGAAAAGAGGAAGACATGTTGGCTCATCTGGGACATTGTCATATGACAGTTTCACAGGTAAGTAACTGGCTGACTGTCTGGTCTCTCTGGGCCTTGCTGCTGGCGTTTATGCCGCTCACATATTAATTTTCACACTGGTGATAAAAGTGGCATCAAGGAGCTGGTCCCGGAACAGCTCTGCTCTCAGCAGGAGTTAACCCAGTCCACATGTATAGTGAAGGCGAAATCTGATTTGAGAACAGTGCTTACAGGCAAGTTTCAAACTAGATCTCATCTCTCTTCAACACTGGGACTGAGTCATTGGTTGTACGTCATTCGCACTGGAAGGTGTGTCCCTGTGGTCCGTTTGGGCCGTCTGACACTGCAGCTCCATTTCCAGTCAGAACCAACCTTAGATTCTGCTGCCACGGCTGGGGGAAAAAAAGACACGGCCGCTGTCTGGGGAGCTGGACCCTGCATTCCTCATGTGGCGTCTTGTTCTCTGTTTCTCTCTCTCTCTCTCTTAGTATCTCTCTCTGTCTCTCTCTCTCTCTTTCTCTCTCACTGTCTCTTACGCACGCAAACACACGCATGCACGCACGCACGCACGCACGCACGCACACACACACACACACACACACACACACACACACACATACCTTTGCTTCTGATGGCTTTGCAAGACATTCCGGAGGTGGACTAGTCTGGTTTTGAGGAGGCCTTTGGATGTTAAGGATAACTGGGCTAGCAGCAGCACCCAACACCACCACCGCCGCTGGGGCCCGGCTCCTCTTCCCCCTCCATGCCACCCTTTATGGCGGATGGGACTACAGCAGAGGTCCCTTAACGCAGGGCATAGAGGTTAGGTGATTGAGATTTTCACTGACCAATGGTTTGGATTAATCTGGGCAAGAATCAGAGACATAGACTGACAGCTATGGTATGGCAGGTATAACTAGCTACCCTGTCCTACAACACACCGATTTTGATTGACAGGTGGACATTCTTATCAGTTTTGTTCACCTGGAGAGCAATATCAACAAAGCCATATTATTTTTTACTATCCAATGTTGTAAGTAGGGCCGATCTAGGCCAAGGCTTTTAATCTTATTACAGCATGCACATCCACTCTGGATCTGTATAATGGAAAACCAAGAATACAGCTGTTTTTTATTTAGTTTTTTTGCGATCACTCTCACTGAAAATTTTTTATTTGATATCATCTGCATCTGTAAATGATGCTCTCCGAACAAGTCCGCACATGTTGAGAACTTCCTTGGCTTGCCACAAAATCTGACTCCCCGCATCGCATCACAGCCTACGCAGGACGGTCCCATAAAAGGCAGCTTTTCTCGTAATCAAATCAGAAGTTCCCGTTACAACATTTTTCTCTCTTAACAAAAGCAAACCCACTGAGACTTGCAGGCATTTAAAAATTGTTTCGTTTTCCCCTCGTTATTTCAGCTGCAAGGACATCTACCAATGATGTCGGAGGGTGAAATCACTGTCCTTCCACTGGGGCCATCGACAATCGACTTATCGCGCCACAGATCCCTCGTGCGACTTTATTGCATGAACGGTGGACATCATCTTAGGATACTACCGGATGGGACTGTTATTGGCGGCGCACTGGAGAACGATCTTTATGGTAGGCTTAAACGGACACACGTTACGTCGTTTATTAATGGCACCTTATGATAACGTGTATTCTTTTTAAAATGTGTTTGACCATTATTCCGCGTTTTTTCTAACCTGCAGACGTTTTAAGGGTAAAGGCAGTGAGTGCTGGAGTGGTGGCCATCAAGGGCGAGGAGACAGGTAGATACCTGGCTATGGACAAAGATGGACGTGTCTACGGATCAGTAAGTAACAGCCGTTGGTAGACCTTTTTTAAAATTTTATTTCGTTTGTATATTTGTCTGTTGTCTCAATATTATATATCACCCTGGTATTCAAAAATATAAACAATGAAAATTGTAAAATGATTAGTCAGATTCAAAATAATATATTTTGACCTAACTGTGATTTTGTTTTTCCTACAGAAAACATTTCAGGATGAGTGCTACTTTGTGGAGAAGCTAGCTGAGAACCACCACAACACATACCAGTCTCAGAAGTACAACTGGTACCTGGGCTTGAAGAAGAATGGCAAGCCTAAAGCAGGACCAAGGACAGACATGAGCCAAAATGCCATCTATTTTCTACCCCGACCTGTCAACATGTGAGGATATATAGTGTCAGCCCACCTATGGGACCACGTGCCTCGTGACATCTACACTGACTTTAGGCAGCAACTGGGTGCTAAATTGTGTTCAGGTGTGAAAATCTGGCCAATTTCTGCCCAAAGATATGACCTTCGTTTTATTTATAAATATAAATATATATGTATATGTTTGTATTTATTGTTACAATTACTTAAAGTGATAAACTGTGATCTGTGGCAGCCCAATACCCCAGGACAGCGACAGGGACATTGTCTCTGTACAAGGTGCATCTTTCAGATGGGATGTTAAACGGGGGTTCGGACTCTGTGGTCGCCGCTGAAGATCCTTTGGCACTTCTCGAAAAAGAGTAGGGGGCAACCCCGGTGTCCTGGCTGAATTCCAACTCTGGCCCTAAATCCATCATGGCCACCTGACCCTCCCTTCAGCTCTCATTGGCTAATCTAACCCCTTTCCTGCCCCTTGTGGCTCTTCGGTTGGTCTTAAAACTGATGTGTGGTGAGCAAGTCTGGCGCAAATTGGCTGCCGTGGCATCACCCAGATGGGTGCTACATTTTGGCGACTTAAAGGGGAACCTATTATGCTCGTTTTCACCTCTTGGTTTTATTCTGGGACTCTACTCGTCATTTTTCATGATTCATAGTTCAAAAAAGTCCTTATTTATCTTATACTGGCCATTCATGTAGCACATCATTTCATCCTTGTCTGAAACAAGCCGTTTTAACTCCTGTCTCTTTATGGCCCCCCTTCCTAAAAGCCCACTTTCTTCTGATTGGCCAACTTTGTAGAAGCCTGCCCAGGGGCAGCACCCAGTGCTGCTGGCTGTGCTGTGCCCGTAAAAGATGACCATATAAAGAAACCAGGGGCAAACTGACCCCCCAAATAGAAAAAAACTGTTGAAAACCTAGCGTTCAGAGCAGTCTGAAGCCTGACGTTTTTGCTCACAGAAATTACCTTTACGTATGTTTACATCATTGTTTGAAACTTTGGTTAAGTTTAATATAAAAATCCGACTTTGTAACCATATGTTTATGCCAGAAAATATGTAATAGCATAATAGGTCCCCTTAACTGTATGTCTTTGGGTGTCTAGAAAAGCACTAAACCAAGTGTCATCAATTATCATTATTAATATTATTATTGATTAAACCATGACTATTATGTTATGAAGATGAAAGTAAATATTTATGATGAAAAGGTTCATGTAAGTCTGTCTCTCTACCTTTGTCGCCATTGTAAAAAGAAAATGCACTTACGGTTCTTAATAAAAAGATGCAAATTTACGATGATATAGTATTTTGGTGAAGTTCATTTAGGTAATACATCTTCTCCTTTTATTTAACCACCGACGGGAGATTCAGCCTGTTTTTGGTCAGAAGGGACAACTGGATTGAAGCAGCATTTCAAGAACAGGATTTTCTAGCTCCATCTACTTCTTGCAAACTGCCATTGTTACCAATTATATGTCATCACAAGGTTAATATCATCCACTCTTAACACGCCATCATCAACATCAAAGAGCAATATATATATAGACATATTGCAACCACTACATATGTATAAGTCACATTGTTCTTTCTGTGTCTGTTTGACTCTCCTTGTAAATAAAAGTTTCCTGTTATTTCATGGTGTTATTATAAAGCATGACCACAAGGTGGCAACATTGTACCTCTTTTGGCTGAATTTGTTATTTTTCCTAAATGTATTTGTTAGGCATTCACCACACCACAACTAGGACCGTTAGCGTTTAGCTGATCTTTAGGACTGTGATGCTACATAACTGACAAATAGTAACCTAACACGTTTCCTAGACCACACAAAACCTATTTACTGTAGTTTAAAAGTCATATTTTCTTTTCTTACAAGGTCACTGTAGATCAGCATATCCTGGCCGGGGTTAAGTCAGTTTCAGTTTTGGAGAGACAAGTGAAAATCTAAAGTGTGTGTTTTTTTTCTTTTTCTAATGGTGGAACCAAAGGGCAAACGGGCTAAGCAGCGCTGGTGGCTGTTTTTGATTGTGCTCCCTGCCGGACAGCGTTCTGCTCCATATGGTACTGGGTTAGGGTTGATGATAGGTTCACTGGACAATCAGACAAAGGCTATTGCCCGCAGTTGCTGGTCGTGACTCCTAGCTGCGTGCCTACCCACACACACACACACACACACACACACAAACAGACACACCGACAGAGGGAGAGAGAGAGAGAAAAAGCACAAGCTTATACATGAACTTTCTCTTTGATTTTTTTCTGTCACAAATACCCCCACACACACACGCTGGGAGCACACATACATGAACTTTCTCTCTCTTTGATTTTCTCTCTCTCTCTCTCTCTCTCTCTCTCCCTCTCTCTCTCTCTCTCTCTCTCTCTCTCTCTCTCTCTCTCTCTCTCTCTCTCTCTCTCTCTCTCTCTCTCTCTCTCTCACACACACACACACACACACACACACACACACACACACGGCCTGGCGTTGCACCCTGGCTGGCCCCTAGCCCCCTCGGGCCATGGCAGGGCAGGAAGGGAGCCATTCACTGTAAACTGAACAAGCAACAGCTTCCTCTGGGAGTCCCTTGGCGAGCCTGCAGCCAAAGATCCCTGCGCCATAAACCATCTTGACAGAGTGCTGTCGTCCCATGGATCCACAGGCCTGTTTCTCCTCCTCTCTGTCTCTCTCGCCCTCACTCTCTCTCTCTGCCTCTCTCTCTCTGCCTCTCTCTCTCTTTCTCATTCCCTCTCTCTCTCTCACCCCCGCCCCCCCCCTCTCTCTCTCTCTCTCTCTCTCTCTCTCTCTCTCTCTCTCTCTCTCTCTCTCTTTATTTTTGTCTTTCAAATCCATACACTGTTCAGTTCTATGGCTGAATCTCTTTTTATAATACTCTTTCTTTTCGTGTCTTTTCTTTTCTATTCCCTTCCTCCTCAACCTATTCTTCTGTGTAGCCTATCACAAAAAGAACAGGCATTGTTGACGTTTCTTTGTTTGTGCATTTCCTGTCACCTCCACCTCTGCCGGTCTGGTCCAGTCAGGTTTAAAAAGAGCAAACACCCACACACAGAGAAACACACACACACACACACACACAAACACACACACACACACACACACACACATGTTTACAGACCTATGGAGGGGCGGAAACAGAGGATGCATGTCAGTCAGCTGATGGAATCGTAATTATATACACACCAGTCTCTCCAGCTGCTGCTGCGCTCTGTTGGGTCCTAATCGTCACGAAGGAGACACACACCGGCAGAGAGAGTCAGAAAGAGGGGGAATAGAAAAAGAGGAGGGGAGGGGGAGACTAAGAGACGGGCTGGAAGAAGAAAAAAGGGGACATGATGGGAAGACAGAGAAGAGAAATGAGAATGGAGCGGAAAAGAAAGAGAGAGGGGATGCGGTGGGGAGGTTGGGGGGTGGGGGGGTTGTCTGGGTTGAGTACAGTACTCTGACAAGTCAAGAGAATTCCTCCTGGTGTTTCTAGCATGCTTGCGGTGGTCTTTATGGCAACTGTTTTTCTAATGGATGATTTGTGCTGAAGAGACACATTCTAATGGCTTCTGAAACACACAATTCCGCCCCGGTGCAGGAAGCGGGCTCTGCGGAGAGCGGTCGTCCCTCTTGCTTTCAGAAAGACTCCGACTCAGAAACCAGCCAGAGAACACAGTTCCCGTGTGATCTTTTTTAGCTGACCTCTTGGTCGCGTCTTCCCTCGCCCATCCCATCGATCTCTCCTCGGCTGTCTTTAGCTCTTTTCGGTTTCTTCATAATGGGCATGTTTTATCCCGAGGCCTTCCCTGCCCCTTTGCATTGACCATTGATACACACCTCGCTTACACGGCACGATTCTTAGAATATATATGACATTAGCAAGCAAATACGTCCACGAGCCTTCTTAGCTCTGCGTCTGACACATTCCGCGAAACACACACACACACACACACACACACACACACACACACACACACACACACACAGTGAAAGACACGTCCGTGCTCCATGTGTCTCCCACATGCTGTAGCTTTCTTAGGCACTGACTGGGTTTCCATAGATTCATGGGAAATGTCATCCCTTGTGTGCTTTCATCCCGTGTGAACACACACAGACACATACACACACACTTTTGTGAGACCAAAACCTTCACTGTCCTTAGCTGTGACGTCACACACACTTCCATACGCTTACTCATACACCAACACACACACACACACACACACACGCACACACACGCACACGCACACACACACACACACACACACACACACACACACACACACACACACACACACACACACACACACAGGCAGACAGACAGACACAATGCTCAATGACAAAGCACCCTGGTGACGCCTTAAATGGCCCAAAATAACCTGACTAGAATTGACAGCCAAACTAGTCAGTGGCTTTGCATACAATGGAGATCCACTGCTATCCACTACTACACAGTCATAGCTCATCAGCTTGCTATCCTGTGACACACACTCAAACATGCACATGTGCATTGATCCCACTAACCACACAGCACACAGTAATAATAAGTAATATGTTATAATCATAGTGTGCCTGTCACATAATAAGCAAAATAAAGGTGATATGTAAGCTAGAAATGGATATATCTATAGATATGTATGAAATCAGGTGCAAATTCCAAGAATCCAAAAGGATCACATTTACATGAAGACAAAATCGTTCAGTAAAAAATTTAAATAGAGACAAATAAAATGTAGCCCACGCAAACCCTCTCCAGAATTAACAGAACGCCGTCCAAAAACAGCGATGAACACCTGTGTGGTTGCCAGGATCTGCGGAGGGGAAATGCTGCGGTCATGACCCCGCGTGTTTTTGTCTCACAGAGCTACGTACGTCCGTTCTCTCTCCTTCTGGATGTTCTCTGGGATCGGCGTTAGAATTGTTCTATTTCGGAGGCCGCTACGTCAGCAGGTGGTTCCACGTCCCTCCGCTGGGTCGCCCACTCGTCTTCCAGACCCTCGTTTCTGGGAAGCCGTGTCGTCTGGGCCGAGGTTTAAATAGCGTTATCTCTTCCTCTTCCCTTTCCCCTTCCGATCATTCTGAACATGAAAAGCCTCTCCCGGGAGAGAAAAAAGCACCGCCGACGTCTCATGGACAAACTGTCCCGGCTCAAGCCTATTTCTGGTCAATACTTAAAATTCTTTACGTCAAAGGCGTTTTGTGTGTGTGTGTGTGTGTGTGTGGGGGGGGGGGGGGGGGGGCTTTCCTTTTTTCATCCTATCTTTCTTTCTTTCTTGCTCTCTTTCTTGCTTTCTTGCTTTCTTTTTTTATTTATTTCTTGCTTAATACCACGAGAGCTGCTATAATTATTGGCCTCTTGGCAAGCGTAAATGTCCAAACAAATCATCCTTTTGAAGTGGTCTATTGTCTCAACCTTGGGGGGTGCTGGTGGAAATAGATGGTTGGGGGTGTGTGCGGTGGTGGTGGGGGGGGGGGGGGCGTCATAGTTCTTAGCGTTGCTTCCTGTGGGATGAATGTCCATTGAGCCTATTCTGTTCAGTCATGGTGACACAACTCTCCCACACCCACACCCACACACGCACGCACACACGCACGCACGCACGCATGCCCAAACACACACACACGCGCACACACACACGCGCACACACACACACACACACACACACACACACACCCACACTCGGGTGCTGTTGCTGATAATGACCAAATTTGAGCTTTCAGATGGAAGTGTGTGAGCGCTGCCCTGCCCTGTGTTGAGAGCGGATGGCTCCGTAGGAAAAAGGCTCTAAGTGCCTCTCTAGAGCGGAGGTAGTCGGAGCGCCACACAGGCCTATGTTTGATTTATAGGACAACTGCCTAAAGCACACTGTCCACATTGTTCTGTAGTGCTCATGCAGCCAGCCAGTTAGCCAGCCAACCAACCAGTCAACCAGCCAGGCAGGTCTTAGAGGGGGAAAGGAGAATCTGTCTTGCTCCTTTTTTCCCTCCACTCCTGAGTTATTTTCAGACTTCGTCTTTGGCATGTTTTTACTGTAAGTCCCCTGTAAGACTCCCGGAGCTTTTTGTCTGTGTAATTTAACTAAAAAGGAATTCTTAAGTATGACTCTCTGAAAGTACTCTCCTGACAGGCCCATGAAACAAGCGAAGCGTGTTTTTTTATTCGACAAAGAAATTGGCAAGAAATCTGATGAAAATCGTCGAGAATAGATGAGGAGAGCAACATTTACCACAGGAAGTCCAGAGCATGTGTGTGGCTACTTTAAGAGCATTCGGAGAGTTGAAATATACTAGACCAGCTAGCGGCTTTCAAAACATACCGTAGCGGCCCCAGCCTATCCCGTCACCTCTGGCCTACACGCTTGGAGCACACAGAGAGTGCGAGTGCCGTAAATGTCTATCTCGGTGCAAAGGTTCACGGGATTTCCCTTTTTTAATGCCGGGAATTAGAAAATGTCTATTTCCTGCCCGGAGGAACAGGTGGGATGGAGGGCTAGCAGTCGGATGAACCCCACATTTTTCACAGTTGATTTTCTCTGGTGAAGTCAGCTAAGCCGGGCTCAGTAGTGGGCTTAGGAAAGCGGTAGTATCGGCGTGGACGTAGCCAGAGGAGGCGGGGTCAACGGGGAGAAGAGGGAGAGAGGGTGAGAAAGAGAGAGAGAGAAGGAAAGGAAGAGAGGAGGAAAGAGGGGTAGAGAGAGAGAAGGAAAGGGAGAGGAGGAAAGAGTAGTAGAGAGAGCGAAGAGGGGATGGAAAATTAGAACG
The DNA here is from genome assembly GCA_017639675.1 of Aplochiton taeniatus. Taxonomy (NCBI): domain Eukaryota; kingdom Metazoa; phylum Chordata; class Actinopteri; order Galaxiiformes; family Galaxiidae; genus Aplochiton; species Aplochiton taeniatus. The sequence goes on from CM030177.1 coordinate 14,417,646, forward strand.
AGAGAGAAGGAGAGGGAGACGGAAGAGAGAGAGAGGGAGAGAGAGAGAGAGAGAGAGAGAAAGAGAGACACTAGTCTTATTTGCTCTGGTCTCCTTGCGGGGCCTCTGAGGAGGCATCAGGGGAGAAAAGCTGCCTTCCGGTCGGGAAGTGGGCTGAGATGAGGCTCGCCTCTCCTGGACTTGGTGGGAGCCTCTGTTGATAGATCGGATCTGTGTGTGGTGCGTGCGTGCGTGCGTGCGTGCGTGCGTGCGTGCGTGCGTGCGTGCGTGCGTGCGTGCGTGCGTGCGTGGGTGCGAGCGTGCGTGCGTGCGTGCGTGCGTGCGTGTGTGTGTCTGTCTGTGTGTTTGTGTATATGTGCATGGGCTGGTTGGCTTGGGAGCTGACCTTATGCGAACATAGGCTAGACCCCTCTGTTGGAAGGCTGAGTGCTATTCCTTATAAAGGTAAGAAGCTGCCAAGCTGGACTGCTTTACCAGATCCTTTTCAGAGGGGCCAGTGTCTTCTCTGGGATAGACATTTTTAAACTGTAGTCCTCATTGGTGCTACTCCGACCGGCTGAATACATTACCATCATAATGTGCAGGGGGAAATAGTACAAAAGAGTGTTTGGGAGATAAGTGTGTTTAGGCTCTAAAGGTCACGGATAGAGTAAGTGAATGTGCGTGTGTGTGTGTGTGTGTGTGTGTGTGTGTGTGTGTGTGTGTGTGTGTGTGTGTGTGTACTGAATGGGCGGCTGCCATTTCCTCCGCAGCTGGATAGGGGCTTGGTGTTTCATGAAGAGATACACAACTAAAAGAAATACCAACAGGGATAAGAATGTGTGTGGGCAAGCTGGAGAGCAGGCACGGCGCCTCCAACTGCTATCTCTGAAATATTACTGGAGAATTATGGTCATTGTAGTCACAAGAAGGCTTATTTGCTGCTGTTAAAGGCAGAATTAGGATGGTGACATTCCGCGATGAGAATGCTCTCTCAAACATCTTTTCAAAACAAAGGCTATCAAAACCCCTAGAATGCCGCGTGCTGAGTGTTTGTGACCCTTTGAATTGCATTTTATAGGTAGAACTTATAGCGTTAATAAATCGCAGTTTGCAAGTCAATTATCAGATTCATGTAATAATGTGCTTGTGATCAAACCAGGTTTCTGAAAATGTGTGTTAACAGTTACATTTTCAGGGATTACAAATCAGTTTGTAGGATGACTGGATGAGTAAAGGTTAACACATTTTAGAAATGAACCAAACACAACAAAATTGGCCAAAAGTTGCATGAGCATTAGAGCAAAATCTCACTTAACCGGTTAAAAATGTGCATTACAATATTTTACATACATTTGCATTGAAATGTGTTTTCTGAGTTTCTTAATATCCCAAAGCAGCCAAGACAGATTACCTATTTTAGTGCGGGATTCCATGTTTAGCTTGGTTTTGAAGATGAGGGCGTGTGAGCACCATAAGTGGTGACAGGCACACGTGAAAGAAAGAGCAAAACAGAAAGTGCATTTTAAGTACCAAACCACCAGTTTGGTGGAAACGAGGCCTGTAATGGGAAAGCAACACGAGGTTTACACCAGACTTCACAGTGGACACACTTCTATCCACATCACAACTCCTCTGGTGAACACTGGGAGGGTCCGGGTCTCTCGCCACAGGCAGAAACAGCGGCACGGAGCCACAGATGGAAGGTTCCGGATAAAAAACTCTGCATCTGCATTTCAGTTGCAGTGGTATTTAAAAAAAAAAGAAAGAATGAAAAGAAAATATAATCTATCCCTAAGCCATTGAGCTTTACTTTTTAGGCACCACTACCACAGTTTTTTTTATGGAGTGGGTATTATCTAACATTCGTTCACATTGTGGTAATTTTTACAGGTGTGCACATTTTTACAGGTGAACATCTTTCTGATGATGTTTCACTCTGGGTGAGAACTGTGGGGAGTCTTTTGGTTGAGGGACCTACAAGTTATGTAGATAATTAAAAGTATGTGTGTCTGCATAAATCTGGTTATTATCCAGTGAGCCACAATAAATATGCAAGTGTAACAACATATTATACATTCGGACCAACAAGAGAGAGTGTGTGTGTGTGTGTGTGTGTGTGTGTGTGTGTGTGTGTGTGTGTGTGTGTGTGTGTGTGTGTGTGTGTTGGTGCATGGGTTTATAGAGTATGTGTGTAAGTGGTGGAGAAACAGTATCACCTGAGTTTGGAAACATTATGTCCCACTGTCTCCTGTAATTACCTTTCCACCGGTATCCCCCCAACTCCCCTCTTTCTCTCGGATGGAGGAGAATAGGCCTCCTCTCTGAAGCACTCTTACACACACAAACACACACACACACTCCCTGCCGTGCCCCTGAGCACACAGTGTACAGTTACTCATATCCCCAGGAAGCGGAGGTATGACATCACCCTTATCATCTCCTAACTCACCAGCGCCCCCCCGTCCCCTCCTCTCCCATCAGACCTCCAGGACCCAGGGGAACGCCAGCGGGAAAGGGAGAGGGAGGTAGGACGACAGAGAGAGAGAGAGAGAGAGAGAGAGAGAGAGAGAGAGAGAGAGAGAGAGAGAGGAAGAAACAGGGACGGTTCAAGGGACAGAGGTGAAAGGGAAACGGATGGAGGGAGAGAGGGAAAATGAGTAGGTAAAAGAGAGAGAGAGGGGGAGGTTGAGTGTGAGAGGAATCTGGAGAAATAGAGAGAAGGAGAGAGAGACTGAGAAAGAACTAGTGACACAGCATATTTGGCTGCACTCTGGCCACCCCAAATTCTTTTGATTGTTTGGGAAGACGGCCGTGATGGCTCCGCCGTCTTCATACCAGGTAAAAATGACGCACGCGGCATCTCTAATCATATCATATCCCGTCGCTCCCGGTCGGCTCCTAAACACAAGTTACATCCCACATTCCATGCTTTTTATGGCTTTGTGGCTGCTTGGGAAACAGGGGAACCAATGATTATATTTAGGACGGAGGACAGCTTGCTCGGGGGGTAATCTGGGGAGGGGGCTTTATCTGTGAAAATAAACAGAGTGGGGTATTACTTACACATCACCGGCTGTACGGCCAACTGTCTGACTTCATGACGCATAATGTGAGCACCCGGAAGTATCCGCTGCTCTGGTAGTCCATCTCCATTTCTCGCCGGTGGAGCAGCTCTGTCTTCGTCTTTGCTCCAGCATTCTTGGTCCGGAATGCTATCCCTTCGGAGAAGAGATGAGGGAGAGAGATAATCAAAAAAGAAGACGAGTCAGACATCGAGAAACAGAGAATGAAAGGAGAGACAGAACGAGAGATAAAAGGAGGGGAGGTCGAGAGAGAGAGAGAGAGAGAGAGAGAGAGAGAGAGAGAGAGAGAGAGAGACAGACAGAAAGAGAGGGAGAATGTGGTTCACACATGTGTCTTGTGTTAGATCCAGCAGAGCTGTTTGGCCTTTCTAATGTCCGTCTGCTAGCCTTTCTCCAGTCAGGCTCCGTCCGTCTGTCTCTGCTATCTTTGATGTCTGCCGGAGCTGTTGGTCCATCTCTTTCTTCTTTCGTCCTCCTGTCTATTTTCGTTCCTATCCGATGAGCATGGCTGTAATAAAAAACAGGTTTCGGTGGGTTATGTTTTAGACATTGTTCAAGAAACACATATCTGTATCCCCAAAAACCGACACACCTACTCCGGAGAACACTTACAGAATGTTCTAGAAATATTATTTATCAGCATAACTGGAAGGGTTCACGGCGGGAGAGAAACCCTCAGCTGTGTATTGTTAGAGAGTGTGTGTGTGTGTGTTTGTGTTTTTGTGTGTTAGCCTCCAACACAATGACAGGAAATCACAGTCTGCGGTTTGAGCCAACCTCTTATCAACCTGAGCCGGACCCATAAGCACCCAACGGACCGCCCCGGGTGTAGCAACACCCCCCCCCTCCCCCCACCCCCACCCCCCCTGTTCTCCTGTGTGGACCTCCTAAGAGAGGGCAGAGGCATAGCCTTCAAGCAGGGACCTCGCGGTTCGGGATTTGCAAGTCATTTCCATTGTGTGGCCGTTCCCAACAGGGAAAGCTTGTGGCTGGCAACGCCACAAAAGCAGGGAGGCCAGGATTTGGCCGTGGAGGGATCGGTAATGCAAGCGTTCGGTAAATCCCAGCGTTGGGATGATCTGACCTAAATATCCATAGGAATGTATTGTTGAATGCATTTGTAATCAAACTCACTTGAGATTCCTATTTTGGTGCGTTCCCCAAACGTTGTCCCCTATTGATCGAGTGCTCACATCACGCATTCACCGTGTGAGTTTTTTTCCCCCTGCCATTTTGTACTTTGGAGCGTTTTTAAATGCTGTACGATAACTGGTGCAGTGTCTCCATCTTAGCGTCTGAAATAAATAGAGTACATTGTTTGATACACTGAAGCATGTCAGCCACTATGCCCAAGATGAACTTGAACAAAACTGGAATGGCCCAGAGAGTATGTACAGGCCATGAGAAAGGCCTGGAATAACTACAGAGCCATCCAAGGTTATTGTTTATCTCTGTGACCTCAGCCCTCTTAAAGGTTCTGTATTCTCTTCCAGGTAAACGCAAAGCATCTGGATCATCACTCTGTAATAGCGAAGAGGATCATAACCAGAAATACATATTCAGAATCAATCTATTTTCCGAAAACTGTATTACTATGTCCTGTCCGAACACACACACACAAGTATACTCTGGGAAGAGGGTTTCAGCGTAGGCCCTGCTAATATCCTTGTCAGCAACACTGAATGTGCCACATAGTAGCAAACACCCAACACCCATAGTTGCTGATGCCCTTCACAGTGTGTGTGTGCGTGTGTGTGTGTTTGTTTGTGTGTCTGTGTGTGTGAGAGAGTGCGTTATGTGTGCATGTCTGTGTGTGTGTGTCTCTGTGTGTGTGTGTGTGTGTGTGTGTGTGTGTGTGTGTGCATGCGTGTGTATGTGTGTGTGTGTGTCTGTGTGTTTATGCATGCGCAAAGATGTTATTTTTCTTACTTGTGTGGCCTAGTATAAGTGTGTTAATACGTTTGCATGAGTATGTGTGCCTAGGCACACACACACACACACATACACACACACCAGTTTCTCCCGCCTGCGAAAGTGCCTCAGCATCACGTGTCCCTGCTGAGAGGAGGAGGGAGGGGCTGAACGGGATCCATTATTTCAGCTTCCCTGCCCGGCGCCTTTGTGAGAAGCTCAGGAGCTGAATGGGAGCGATCGGCCAACCATAACAAGCCAGAACTCTTTTTCTGCCTCATCCACAAGTCTAGAAGCGTGCCTCCGGTCGGGATACACCCCCTCCCCTCCCTGAGCCATCCCCTGCCACCCTGCCTGTGAGGCTGGTGCCGTCGGAGGGAGGGCAGGGGGGATGTGATGCAGGGATGGCGTGTGTGTGTGTGTGTGTGGGGGGGGGGGGGCTCAGGGGGATGCAGGGCCATGCCTCTGAATGAGACAGCGGAAGACCCCATTGAAAGAGGAGGAGGCAGCCAGCGCGACTGGGGGGCCCCTGAGTCTGCCTGCGTGATCACGCAACGACAAGGGGCACTACACGGGGAGGGGGGGGAGACTGCATTTTTTCTGGCTGACTGTCAGACAGATTGGCTGGCTGGCTGGCTGACTGACTGCCGGACGAGCCAAGTGCATGACTGACTGATCGCTCTGACATCGTAGACACTGAAACAGTGGTTGCCGCCACTAATACTCGGTCAAAGTACTGTTGGTTACGGCCTTGAGTTTGTTTCTAAACAGCGTACTAATGGGCTTTTCCCTCACGGCTGGCTATGCTCACAGACCACTGCAGAGCTTTGCTCCTGCGTTTCTTTTTTTATTTGTAGTATCATACCGGGATGGAACCCGAGCTGTGAGCTGAGACACAGACACGGTATGCCCTCGGTGCTCCGATGGTGCCCGGGACCAAACCTGGCCCCAGGGCTTCTCTCCGTCAGTTAAAGCGGGGCCTGCTTCTGTGGAAGGAGTGGAAGGTTCCCCCTGTTAAGGTTGAAGACTCTTAAGTGCCTCCTGCTTTCCTTCCTCTACCTTTCTGCTAACGACCCTCGTGGGATCGACATCCATTTTGGGGAGGAGAGGGGAAGAGGAGGAGGAGAGGGAAAGCGAGTAGCCGGCAATCATTTTACAGGCCCGGGAGGGGGGGAAGTGGTTCGCTTGACGGAAAGGAGCCAGACAAATTACTGAATGAAAGAGCAAAGTGGGTGGCACGACAACAACACCAGACCTGCCAGGCTTCTCTGCTGGGGAAAGGGACAGACAGGCAGAGAGAGAGAGACAGGCAGTGAGACAGGCAGGCAGTGCAGAGACTAGCAGAAGCACGGACAGGTAGAGAGAGAGAGAAAGGCAGTGAGACGGGCAGGCAGTGCAGAGACTAGCAGAAGGACAGACAGGGAGAGAGAGAGACAGGCAGTGAGACGGGGAGGCAGTGCAGAGACTAGCAGAAGCACGGACAGGTAGAGAGAGAGAGAAAGGCAGTGAGACGGGCAGGCAGTGCAGAGATAGCAGAAGGACAGACAGGGAGAGAGAGAGACAGGCAGTGAGACGGGCAGGCCGTGCAGAGACTAGAAGAAGGACGGACAGGGAGAGAAAGAGAGACAGGCAGTGAGACGGGCAGGCAGTGTAGAGACTAGCAGAAGGACAGACAGGTAGAGAGAGAGACTGGCAGTGAGACAGGCAGGCAGTGTAGAGACTAGCAGAAGGACAGACAGGTAGAGAGAGAGACTGGCAGTGAGACAGGCAGGCAGAGAGGAGAAACTGTCTGAAAAGAAAAAGAACAGCACAGAGCCAGATAAGCAGAACTTCTCACAAATGTTGAGCTTGTAAAAACATATTGTAGATTTTTTTTCCCAGTTTCTTTTATCAATGACAATGCACATACATGCAATTACAAAAGTAACCGAAATAGCTTTCCTGTTTGGTTCATATTTGAATGCAGAAAAGGCCGGAGTGATTAACAATGAAGGGGAAATGGAGCACCAGGTCCTACTGTTCTCTTTACTTCCCCCTGGACCTGGTATGGCTCTTCTCAGCTCAGCACAGTCCAGTTCAGTTCAGTTCAGTTCAGTTCAATTCAGTTAGTTTAGTTCAGTTCTGCTCAGTAAAGTCCAGTTCTGTTCAGTTCAGTTCAGTTCAGGTCAGCTCAGTAAAGTCCAGTTCTGTTCAGTTCAGTTCAGTTCAGTTCAGTTCAGTTCAGTTCAGTTTGTTTAGTTTAGTTTAGTTTAGTTTAGTTTAGTTTAGTTTAGTTTAGTTCAGTTCAGGTCAGCTCAGCTCAGCACAGTCCAGCGCAGCACAGTCCAGTTCAGTTCAGTTCAGTTCAACTCAGCTCAGCATAGCACAGTTCAGTTAAGCACGGTTGAGCTCAGCACTGTCTGGCTGATGTTGGCTCAAACAATAAATCGGAATAATGCTCTATAGAGAGTCTTCACAGGCATTCAATACCATTTCTCTCTCCTTACTGCTTTCTTTTTTGCTTTACCCAGTACCCCCCCTTACTCACCCTCCATATCCCTTGGTGTACCCCCCCCCCCCCCCTCCCCCCCCCTCCCCCCACCTTCTCTTCCCTGAGCTTGGCAGCTATAGTGGAATGACAATCTGGCCTTGGGAAGTGCGGGCTCCGACTGAGTGAGATGTTGGAGGGATCTGGTCCAAGGGGGTTGGGTTTCAGTGCAAACAGATAGCATAAACCTGTGGCGAGGACTCTAATAGAAGAAGTGGTAGCTTCCTGCGACACAGGAAGGGAGGAAATCCAGAAAGGATATCGGGGGATGATTTCAGTCCGTCTTTGAGGATGGATGTCTTCTTTCACTCTCGGAGAATAGAAATAACTGTCTGTCTGCGGGCTTCAGACTTCTTTTTCTTCCAACTTCCAACTTCCAGACTTACACAACAAGTGAAGTTATGTTTTTTTTTCTTTTTCTTTTTACGAAATATGTTTGGTTTTTGTTGGTATTTTCAGGGTGTGTAATTAATTTCCATGGAGGTAAACTGTGTGTGCAGGGGTCTTGGCTGGCCCCTGCTATCCTGCAGTGGAATGCTGTAGTCTCTTGAAAAGTAGTTATGAGTTAATGAGAATTCCACTTGCTGCAGGAAGGAAGGGCTTAGAATGCGTGTCCCTCAGCGAATTGGGACGAATGTTAATCACGATGCCTTTAGCGTGCGTGTGCCCACACACACACTGCACACACACACACACACACACACACACTGCACACACACACACACACTGCACACACTTACACACACTGCACACACACACACACACTACACACACTGCACACACATACACACACTGCACACACACACACACACTACACACACTGCGCACACACACACACTGCACACACACACACACACACACTACACACACTGCACACACACACACACTGCACACACATACACACACTGCACACACACACACACACACACACACACTACACACACTGCGCGCACACACACACCCACACACACACACACACACACAGACACACACTACACACACTGCGCGCACACACACACACACACACACACACACACACACACACACACACACACACACTCACACACCACACACTGCACAGAGCACAGTCCAGTCTGGGACCAGCTAGGAACTGCACAGCCAGCCACATGGTCGCAGGGAGAAAGAGAGAAGGGGGGAAAAGAATTAGGGAAAGTGAAGGAGATAGTGTGAGGCGGGAAGGAGTAAAGGGAGACAGAAAAAGAGGAGAGAGGATGTGGTTGTTTTTTTTCAGGCTTTTTTTAAGGCCTGCTGCTGTCTTTTTAGCTAAAAGATACATTTCGTTGGAGATGATAAGAAGATCAAGATCAAGCTGGGTTTTAGTTTTGAAACTCTGTCCTGCTTTTTCTCTCTCTCTCTCTTTCTGACCCACTATTATTTCATGATCTCGTTCTACCCATCCATCTCTCCTCTATCTCTCTCTGCCATCCTTTGCTGATAGCCAGACTCTTGCGCTCAGAGCAGGAAGGCCGACAGGGCTGCTTCTGGTTTTCTGGTGCCGTTACCCTCTCCCCTACATGACTTCTCCAGGCACTCCCTCCCTTCCTCCCTTCTCTGTTCTCTCTCTACCTCTATCCTTCCATCTCTCTCTCTCTCTCTCTCTCTCTCTCTCTCTCTCTCTCTCTCTCTCCATCCAAGTGAAGGACACCAGGCCTCTAGAGATCCCGTCCCTCAGGAAGCAAGCGCTCCCCCTTTCCCTCCTTCTTTTTTCATAACCTATTATTTATGTCTGACAGACCTCCTTGAGACAAATGGCTGCCATATGGAGAGAGAGAGAGAGAGAGAGAGAGGCAGAGAGGGAAAGAGAGAGAGAGAGACAGAGAGAGAGAGAGAGAGAGAGAGAGAGAGAGAGAGAGAGAGAGAGAGAGAGAGAGAGAGAGAGAGAGAGAGAGAGAGAGACAGCGAGAGAGAGAACTCGCCGCCCCTGTCAAAGCCCACTTTCTCTCTGGTTCTCTCAGAGTGTGTTGGAGATTTTTATGAAATTTCAATCATCTTTTGAACATACTGCTGCGGTGAGCGGGGGGAGATGGGGGGGGGGGGGGGGGGGCTGGGGACAGAGGCTGCCGTGGATTTAGCCTCCTGGAGAGCACGTGTGCGTGCTGGGAGCCATTTCACCGGCTCCATGGAGATATTCAGCCCTTCAGGGTGCCCCTAGTGCCTCTATAGGCTGCTGTGTTGTTCCGACCAGGACCACTGGTACGGCGGCCTTTGGACCCTGTGGGGGGGGGGGGGTTACTAGACATAGGTCCGTCCTGCCCACCACACGAGAGCTGTCCAAACACCGCGACCTCCCCCCCCACCCCCCGCCGACTGATTCACACCCAGTCACTGGGAAAGAACGTGTGACACACTGGGAGCAAAAATGAAAGGCATTTACCAGGCCGGTCCATTGACACATAATTATCACATGTCAATTCACGGCCACAACTTGACTGGCTGTGGACGTGTTTTTGTTTTTTTCTTCTTTTCTTCTCCGTTCTCTGTCGCTCTATTGTGCTCTCGTTGAGACTATTCTGGGGTGTCCTTGTCTATCTTTAGCCGTCGTGTGTCACGCGTGGCCCTCCGGTTCCCAGAAAGAGGTTGGCCATCCCCCCCTCGTAGTCCCGCAACCCCCCCCCCCAGTGACGGAGTCCAAATGAATCCAATTCAAACAGGACGGAGTGGAATGGCCGTCGGAGGGGACGGGGACACTGGTGTGAGGCCACGTCTGTCTGGGAGACAAACGGGGCCGCTCCTTCCCATCACGCTCGCCCTTCAAAAGCCATTCTTCATGCGAAATAAAAACGTCTCTCGTGGCGGGACCCAGTGGGAGCAGCTGCCCGGCTAATCCCTGGTGGACCTTCCCACCCCCCCCCACACACCCTCCTCCCCTCCTCCTTGATCTCTCCCCCCCCATCCCCCCCAGTCTCTTCCTTCCTCCATCACTCCACTAATAGCACCCTTGTTCCTGCTGGACAAAACTGGGTCTTTGTGGGCCGCTCTCGGAGCAACATTACAAACAGGAATGGGGAAATTGTAAACAGGAGGCTTTTCTGGCCTACATGCCAGGGCATGGAGCCTTGCCTCAGAGGCCTACTTCAGCCTAAGCAGAGAAACAGACCCTTGTTGCTAAAGGGATTAGAGAGAGAGAGAGAGAGAGAGAGAGGGGGGGGGGGGGGGGGGGGGGGAGAGAGAGGGGGAGCGGAATAAAGAGAAATAGAGGGAGAGAGAAGGCCAGGCCCCGCTCTCAATCAGTAGGCCTGTTACGGGCCCATCCAAAGTGGCGGCCGTGTGGAGATATTCCTGCCTTTTGTATCTGGGCAACGACAACCCTACCTTGGCCTGTGCTGGTCGCGTAGCAGTGGCCCGGGCTGGGGGGCTGGCTGGGGTGGGGGTCCCGGGTTGGGGGAGAGGCAGATATTGTTTCAGGCTGGGACAGAGCCTAGGGACTGGGAAGCCAAAACAGCGGACCGGTCCGGGCCGTGTCCTCAGGCCCCTAATGGGCCTGAATGAAGGGGGATCCAGCTCCACTGGCCCCAACGTAAACAGGCCCTGATTGCTGATTAATGAGGAACATGTATACGGTCGGATTTCACTGGTGTATAATTGAGCCCCACTCGTTTGTGTTGGAATCCTCCCATGGAGTAAGGGCTGGGGGGGCTGGGGGGCTGGGGGGCGGCTGAGGGTGTCATTAGATAGACATCATTAGTTTGCCTCAATTGAGAAACTGTGGATAACGAGGTCCAGATAGTTCTGTCAGTAACTTTAAACAGTCGGCCAGATAATATGATGATATGATACGCACCCCTGACAGTCGTTTTATTCCGTTCATTTTACAATATCAACGTGCAAAACAATTTGACAGGTGAAAATGAGCTGCTGCGTCCATCTGTCTTTCAAACGTTTGACCTTTTCAAATGGGTTCTTAGCAGTTTTTTTGTGGGGGGGGAGACTTTGTCTCGAAAATGTTTTTCGGGAGATGAGAATTTTGGCCCACACCGTACGTGCAGCTAGCCTTTTCAGATTGTATGAGAGCTGAGATCAGATGTGTTCCTCAGGAATCAGCAAATTGGCATTTGGTGTGTGTGTGTGTGTGTGTGTGTGTGTGTGTCTGTGTGTGTGTGTGTGTGTGTCGGCGAGGGGTTGGGGGGGGTGGTTGTTGTTTGGAGTCTTTGGACATTAGGTCATGTGTTGAGGCTCTGCTTTGTTGTCTGGGGTTGAACATCTGCAGAAGGGAAATTCTTTCCCGTGCATTTTTCTACTAGATGGATATAGACTGGATGGATACACACACACACACACACACACACACACACACACAGAAACACAAACACACACAGATAAACGTACGCACCCGCACACTCACACACACAAACACGCACGCGCACACACACTGGCAAAAACACGGATACAGGGACGGACAAACACACAAAACATGAAAACCAATCCATAACGGCCATGTGGGTCTCACTGATTTGGTGGTGGCACAGACAAACAGGAAGTACACATTGTACATTACTTTTTATGAGTGGATTTGAAACCAAACAACTGGTGTGAAAGCCCATTCAGTCACCCCTTGCGTGCCTTTTCAATCCATGGAAGATCGGCGGGGGCCAATGGCGTCCTGTTTGCATCCTCATGACAGGACGTGACGATGGCCCCTGTGCGTCTCACCTCCAGGTCCATTCATTCAAGCGCCGCAGACAGAGTGCCTCGCTGTAAATCACGGAACGCCGTTGCCCCCGACTCCCGAGGGCTCTCTCGACATGTGGAGGTAAGGTGTGCGCCTCTGCACTCCAAGAATGCATGCAAAGGGACGGACAGGCTCACGTGGAAGATTTACCGCTCAGGGGGGAAGCACAGAGTGTGGCAGGTTAGGCAATGTCTTTCATG
>CM030177.1:14432538-14452538 GCA_017639675.1 Aplochiton taeniatus
GGCCTGTTTTCTTACCGTGGGCCCCAGCTTGTGCTTAGGGACATGTACGCCTTCTCCATATGAGGGCCCCCAAGAGAGGCCTGGCTCACTCTGTCAGGGACGCATGTAAATCACCCAGTCAGCAGGCCTGTAAAAACATCCTGTGATCTGCGACAGGCCTCCCCATGCTCAGGCCACACTCTGCACCGGCTGTCGGTTCAGCCACCGAGAGCCAATTAAGGGGATTCTCTTCTCCCCGTACGGTTTTGGGCATGGACGTCGTATCAATTTAGTATTCTCAATGAACACATGCTAAAAACAGGTGGAAATAAGCGGAGGCAGGGGTTCTCGCTAGCTGGCTCGCCACTTCGGAAGCCTCAGCAACTTCAGGGAAAATGTCAACCGTTGCGTGAATGCCGATCTGGTGGTGGACAGTTGCTGATACAAATCAGAGGAATCATCACCACCAGGCCTCAGTCTTTCATAAATATATTTTTGGATTCCATAACACACTTAGAGAAACCAATACTTCAGCTATTCGGAGGCTGTGGTCACAAGTGGAAACTATTGCATCACGGAGCTAAATCAGGATTTTGTGCAAATGTGGGTTTTAAAGTAGTAGTAGTAGTAGATTTCTAGATGACAATACCTATTTTGTATGACTCCAATTACTTTAAGAGAGAATGCCTGGGATTAGATCTGTACCAAAATGCCCCACAAAAAAAAGTGCAATCTGTCACAAATGTATTTTTGTATCAGGTGACATATGACACATTTCCTGATTGTTTTGAACAGCAGGTAGCACAGGACTCGTACTCAAGACCAGTGGCCTAGACTTGCACATACATGTATACGCATTTCAAACAACAGATCTTAATCTAATTGCTGCATTGTTACAATTTTCCAGACTATGGCATAACGCATGTGATCCCTTTTATTCGGAATCAAACAGAAGTATTTCTGGAATGTAATCCTTTCCGGTTATGAAGTGTAGAAAACACTTTTCATTCAAACCTTCACGGCAGGATCAGGAGTTTACATGCAGAAGGAATGTGACCTTTGACCCATAGGCATAGAACCCCTAGACAATGCGTGTGACTGCTGTGACATCACCGTGTCAAGGTGTCATTGACCAATCAAGTCACAGGTCAACGGGGTCAGAGCAATAGGCAATAGTGGGGCCAGAGAGGGAAACACAGAAAGAGAGAAGTTGCATGTGTGTGTGTGGACAAATGGTGAGTGAATGACCGGCCTAAGCAGCCTCCCAATCATCATCTCTTTCGGACAGATGTCACCACCCTGAGTGACAATACGTCACCACATCCACCATGGGGGGGCTAAAAAGTAAGTGTGTGTGTGCATGTGTGTGTGTGTTTGTGTGGGCGTGGCTCTCTATCGTTCGTCCAGGCAACTCTTGTTGAAAGAGATTTTGGTCGGGCTTGTATAAATACAGAGAGAATGGGCAGTAAAACAAAATGAAGATCCCTCTACTTATGTTCCTTCCTGTGAGCTGAGGGGGGGGGGGGGGGGGGGGGGGGGGGGACGACGACGACGACAACGACAAAGGGTGTTTCCTCCCTTGCTTATACCTGGGTGTAACCTTGGACAAGTCACAGCCTCCTGGCCATCGGCCCGGGGCGGGGGGGGTGGGGTAACCTTTGAAAGTGGACGAGGGATAGCAGCCCTAGGATGTGATTAACATGGGTGGGGATGCTTCAGGCAGTGGGAGTGGTGAGAGGTGTGTGTGTGTGTGTGTGTGTGTGTGTGTGTGTGTGTGTGTGTGTGTGTGTGTGTGTGTGTGTGTGTGTGTGCGTGGGTGTGTGTGTGTGTGTGTGGGAGTGTGGGGGTGTGTGTATGTGTGTGTGTGCGTGTGTGTTTGCGAGTGAGTAAACCACGTTGAAATGAGGGTCGAGGACGGGGACCGATGGAGTCGTGACATCTGGGGGATAAGCTAGATAGAGCTGGAATGCTGGGTGGATGAGGTAAGTGTGGGAGGGGTGCGGGGGGGGGGGGCTACATGTTGAGTGAGGCGGTGTGGAGGGGCAGAGGGGGTGGGGGGGTGCTGTTAGGGAGCTCGGGTTGGGCAACATGGGAAGTGAGATGGGGGGGGGGGGGGGTTAGGAAGCGGTACGCTACGATCGGGGGGAAGGTTGCTATTAGCAGGGGGGCGTCCCTCTCCCTTTGGGCATGGTAAAGCAGGCTGGGTGTTAGGTGGGTGTTAGTTACACTAGGGACGGTGCGAGGAGGAGTAAGGGCTAAAGAATAATAGTGGCAGGATGTGGGTGTGTGTGGGTGTGTGTGTGAGAGTGTGTTTGTGTGTGAATGTCACTTCCGCGTACGCAAACACACGCCGAAGCATTTACGTCGACACACATGTATCCGTTCTTACGCGACAGTCCATTTGCCATGGCCCCTTGCATGATTTGGAGGCACCAGGGTGTACGGGAATTACCTAGATAGTGGATAGCCATAATGACAGGGTGTTTGTATATCTGCGGGTGTGTGTGTGTCACTCAAGGGCTATAAGCTACGTGTTGTTTCAGGTGTCCGATGCCCCCCCACCCCCTCCAGCCCCCTGGTGGACCAGCAGGCCCCAGGAAGCCGCCCCAGAGCTGGGACTGGCAGCTCATTAGACTGATCAAAGAAGCCACTTCCCCCTTTGGGTAAACTGGCCGGACTGGCTGTCCACGCATGCACACACACACACACACACACACACACACACACACACACACGAGTGGGGGGTGTTTACCTGGCTGATCCACCGCTAATCTGACTGATATGCAGGATGTGGAGATCAATTAAGGAAATGAAGGGAAGCTGAGGTGAGGGTGGTGGTGAAGGGGGGCGGGGGGAGTTCAGGAGGCCGAGACGGCAGATTTAC
The DNA here is from genome assembly GCA_017639675.1 of Aplochiton taeniatus. NCBI lineage: Eukaryota > Metazoa > Chordata > Actinopteri > Galaxiiformes > Galaxiidae > Aplochiton > Aplochiton taeniatus. The sequence goes on from CM030177.1 coordinate 14,435,402, forward strand.
CAGGTCACCAGCGACAAAGCCTGAGCCAAGGGTCAATCCCTGGAGGAGAACACAAGGACCTATGATCTATTATCTCTGCCCCTACACCTGACTCACAACAGGAAGCTTGCTCAAGGGAAATCTCGACCGGTGCTACCCAAGATCGGGCCACTACTTTTGGTCCGTGATTCAGATTCTGATTCAGGAATGAATAATAGTTTCAATATTCTGGGACAAAAGTAACGTAAGTGTATTTTATTACTCCTTCCTTGGTTTGTTTTGCGATGTGTACTTATCTTGTCCAAGAAGGAACTTTTTGTGGAGCTATTATTTTGGCAGAGCCATCACCGAAGAATGATTTGTCTTCCGTTACATTGACCATGTGAAAAAATAGGGTATACCCAAACGTCCAATTACCTTTTCCTCGTCAACTCTACTCCTCCACTCCGGATTCTTCGATCACCACCGTCCTCGTGTTTTTTTCATGAAACCTAATTCTTGGACCTATTTTGTGGAATTTTCCCAATTATCTCCGTCATTGATTATTTGGTTGACACATAATCTGTTCCCCCTCCCCGGCCGCGAGCCCCTTTTAGCCGCTGTAGCTTGTCAACACGGCGGCGGAGGTTGACCCGGGGCTGGAAAGTGCTGAGGATGCGGTGTAGCCGTACAGGCTGGGCCTGCTGAATCAGGGATTAAATATAGCCTCACTCCCCCCCCCCACCACCACCACCACCACCACTGGCTGTTCGGAGGGACCACGGGCACTCAGTGAGGGCCCCACACCAAATAATGCCATTGATTAAAATACATGTCGAGTGGCCTTCCCCTTTATCAACAACAGCGACAAGAAAAAAAAAGACAAACTTTGAACCCAAACAATTGAACGAACGATGGAGAAGTAAATACCGTGTATTGCACGGTAACGATAACGTGCGAAGGAAGATGTGAGAAAATGTAAGGCACAAAGGAAACGTGTGTGAGGATCAGGGAGGCCTCCTGATGCTGGCAGTGGTGGGGAGTCCATTCACATGATGCCAGGGGGATAATGAAGGTCACCTCGTCTCCGGTCGGAGCAGACTGCTGAGCAGAGCACTAAACTGTCACTTCCTCCCCTCTGCCTCCTCTAAGCATGCTCTCCTTCGCTCCCACACACACACACACACACACACACACACACACACACACACACTCACACAGAGAGAGGCCCCCCTCACCCCCCCCCCCCCCCCCCCCCCCCCCCCCCCCCCCCCCCCCACACACACACACACACACACACACACACACATAGGCTCATTTGAAGGCATCTATGGCTGAACATATCCATTGCACTTTACTCCTTTGCTTATTGTGGTTCTCTTTTTTTAAATGATATGAGAGAGAGAGAGAGAGAGAGAGAGAGAGAGAGAGAGAGAGAGAGAGAGAGAGAGAGAGAGAGAGAGAGAAATTTCTTTCCATAAATGCTGCAGTAATATGAAGGCTGTTACGACTCCTCACAGTTCTATAGCGTACAGAAAATGGGTTTGTGCAACGAGAGGGCTCCAAATGGATTCATGTCACGTTCAAGCACACATTCTAGACTGACTCAGAGGCAAGAGTGACTTCAGTAAGTCCGGATGAGGAAAATCGCTGACCCACTCCTGCAAGGGACAATGACATCATGCCGTACACAGTTAGCCACATTTCCACATTTGCGTTTCACAAACGCACGTCGTAAGCGAACGACGTGCGCTTGCAGACTCAAATGCCCGACGAACTTTTGAAAATGGTCGACCGTCAACAACTCTTAACGTCCAGGTCTTTGGCTAAACATGAACAAAAAAACAAAGTAGATTAAAAAGCTTAACTCAACCACAGCTGGATATCGTAGGGCCCCAGTGCGGCGTCCTGCCGTGGCTGGCTGGCCATGGTGTTTTCCATGAGCGGACGGCTGCTTGATATTATGTCTAATTCCAGGCGTGTAATTAGTGTGTAGCCTGGTCTGGCCTGTCTGGGTCACTCATCAGCCTGATGCTATCCAGCACCGCAGGATGGGAAGTGGACGGCACCACTTGGGGCCCCGCCACACATGGAGGACAAATATATAAACCACACACTGCAGGCCCACGCATCAGCGGATCGACCCAGCACACCCCCACACACACACACACGCACACACACACACACACACACACCACACTCGCACACACACACGGACACACAGTGGATCGAACCGTGTGCAAGCATGTGTGCACGCATGGCTAAACACATTCAAACACTCACACACGCACACACACAATTGGCACACACGCACACTAGCACACTGTCACGCATGAATGCACACGTGCACACAGAATACACACATATACACAGAGGCAGGAAGAACCGACAAGCTCGTGAGCATACGCTTTTTCTAAAGGCAATCACTAACTATATGGTGCCACAACAGTCTGCAAGTTTCCAATGGTGTGCGTAAGAAAGATATATATATATATGTGTGTGTGTGTGTGTGTGTGTGTGTGTGTGTGCGGCTATAGGTACAGAGGTGGAGGTCCCAGGGGAGGAGGGTGATATACGCGGCCAGCGACACGTGGAATGTCCAGAATGTGAGATGTGCCGTTAAAGGAAAGAGAGGCACTCGGGCCACACCCCTTGCGGCAGGTCACCGGTTGGTGGCTCCCCCAGGAGGAGAGTTCAGCCCAGGTCCTGTCACTCCTCTGAAGGAAGGGCAAGGGTCAACTTCCACCAGGGGCTCAGCTTTCCACCCTGGCCACAGCAGGGGGTTTGGGGGTACCGCCTCTGACTCCGGTCTCACCGTGAATGGGATCGGATATGAATGGTGATAAACAAAGTTCCACTCAAGGGGCTGGAGTACCATGGGCACATAATCCGCACTGTTCTCTCGCTGGTTTCAATTAATATACGCTCCAACGTGGGAGGAAGAAGAGTTACAGATTGAGAATTATTTCCCCAAATGCTAACTACATTATGCATTCCATTTCAGTTTTATTTCATGGACTTCTATATTCTGTAAACTTCAGCAAGGAATGCATTTTTAAAGGTCAAGTAAACACCTTTTTAAGGGAGAAAATATTCCCCAAACTCCCCTGAACTGGTTTCTTGAGTAAAGAAAAAGTTTGATTTTGAGAAAAAAGGATTTATTGATAGGCATTACTCCTGTCCATCTTCTGTTGGTGTCCTGTGTCATTTTCCAGGTCATGAATATAGATTTCCCCAAGCTAACCCGGGCCCATCCATGTTGGACTGTAGTGCCTGTGCCTCCATTCCAACTGAATTAAACAATCTCCAAACAACAACAGCTAAGTTGCCGGGTAAACAATGGAGGCAAAATGTGCCTCACTCAGCAAGGGAAAGAACATACATGCAGCTAAACTTCTGCAAATTGGAGCACAGTGATAAGCTGACAATAAAATATTTATATTGGTGTCTACAACCAAGCAACTATGTACACTTATAACTCCATCAAAATATTTCTCCTTCCTCCTTTGTTAAAAATTGATGGGGCATATTAGTAAATTTACAATTTGCTGACCAAACTTATTGTGCATATCGGTCATTTCTGAATCTTTACAAGACGCAAGCTCTAGATGGAATCTAAAATTGCAAAACATTACATTATCTATCAAATTAGATAGGTAAGATAGTAACAATTTATTGCTATAAAAGAAGACTCCCTTGCTGGTCCAGACCATGTCCTTTGTGTTGGATGTTGAGGACAGCTTTGCTTCCTCTGGGCCTGTTAGGTACTGTTGAACCATTCCACCACATAGGACCTATTCCAGGCTATATTTGACCTGAATTCATAGGATTTCATTTGAGGGGATCACTCCCAATGCAGGCAGACAGACAGACAGACAGACAGACAGACAGACAGACAGACAGACAGACAGAAAGAAAGAAAGAAAGAAAGAAAGAAAGAAAGAAAGAAAGAAAGAAAGAAAGAAAGAAAGAAAGAAAGAAAGAAAGAAAGAAAGAAAGAAAGAAAGAAAAAAAGAAAGAAAGAAAGAAAGAAAGAAAGAAAGAAAGAAAGAAAGAAAGAAAGAAAGAAAGAAAGAAAGAAAGAAAGAAAGAAAGAAAGAAAGAAAGAAAGAAAGAAAGAAAGAAAGAAAGAATGTTGAACCATTCCACCACATAGGACCTATTCCAGGCTATATTTGACCTGAATTCATAGGATTTCATTTGAGGGGATCACTCCCAATGCAGGCAGACAGACAGACAGACAGACAGACAGACAGACAGACAGACAGACAGACAGACAGACAGACAGACAGACAGACAGACAGAAAGAAAGAAAGAAAGAAAGAAAGAAAGAAAGAAAGAAAGAAAGAAAGAAAGAAAGAAAGAAAGAAAGAAAGAAAGAAAGAAAGAAAGAAAGAAAGAAAGAAAGAAAGAAAGAAAGAAAGAAAGAAAGAAAGAAAAAAAAGAAAGAAAGAAAGAAAGAAAGAAAGAAAGAAAGAAAGAAAGAAAGAAAGAAAGAAAGAAAGAAAGAAAGAAAGACAGATTGAATATCTATCTGTCTATGTTTGTATATCTATCTATCTTTATATCTATTTATTTGTACGTACGTACGTAAATACTTTGTAAATAGTTTCATGAAGTAGTATGATTCCTCTGTATTTAGGAGAATATGGTGATGACTTTCCTGTAACAGCACTGAAGGTAAAGTATCCTAATATGTTGCAATACCGGCTAAAGTCATCAAACTTTATTTTGATTGCAGCTGTCTGCCCGCCCCCCCGCCCCCCCTCTCTCTCTCTCTCTCTCTCTCTCTCTCTCTCTCTCTCACACACACACACACTAACACTAACACTCACATACTCAAACACAAACGCACAACACTATTCCCTCCTTCTCTTACCACACACCTCTCCGACCGACTCCAAAGCACACAAACACGCCTCCTGAAAAGTCCGGCAGGAAGTCAATATTTGAGGAGTTGAAGCTACCTGGTCCGTGTTTGAGGCCTGCTTTTTACTGTAGGAAACCTATACCAACCTAATGGATCATTACCCCCCAGGCTGCCTCTGGGACTGGAAAAAAAGGAAGTGCCATGTCATTGTTTATTGGAGGGCTATGTGTATTCCGCAGACCCAAGGAGGAGCACTCGGAGGGACTACCACCTATCTGCACGAGGAAGGCTATGGCCGTCGTTTGCATTTAGCCCCAATCCTCAACTCCATCCCACCCCACCTTTCAGACGCCCCCCCCCCCCCACCCCCCACCCCCCCCCACCCCACCCGCCTGTGTCAAAAGACACAAACACTGTGTACGTTGGAGAAAAATGATCCTCTTTCAAAAGGTAGAAGGAAAATAGGAAACGCACTGAAAAAACACAACCACCGTTGAGTGACATTTTAAACGCATGTAAGCGTTCTTGATTTGTGATTGGCCTTACAAACCTGGCTCCATGTCAACTCTTCTGGATACATCAGTTGTGCAGCTAATCCAGTTCAGTAGCCAGCAGATGTGGGAGGGTAGGTGGATCGAGCAGGGAAAACTATCCTTCCGTGCATGTATGCCCCGATGATCACACTGACAAGAAATCTACTATTCAACAAGCGCCTCACATAAGCCATGCCTGCGAGCCACACAGCTGTGGACAGAGCACATTCTCAATGTGTGTGTGTGTGTGTGTGTGTGTGTGTGTGTGTGTGTGTGTGTGTGTGTGTGTGTGTCTGTGTGTGTGTGTGTGTGTGTGTGTGTGTGTCGTTTTTTGTTAAGCCTCAAGATTTAATTTTACCTTTCATTTTATAGAGAGATCCTTTGAGTTGTGCTTGGCCTGACTGACTTCAGGCCTTAGACTGCTCTAATCCGTTATATTATACGGGCACAAACTTGAATTATTGGATAGGCACCATGCACGTTAAACTATAAAAGTAGCTATTAACTATGGTTAAACAAATAGGAAAATAGGTATCAGCTTGATATCTTATTATTGTTCAATAATGCTTGGATTTGTCGTCGATAAATGGCTACAAATTTCGCCCTTGACCCGAACCACACCGCAAACAATTATAATTTGGAGGTGTAGGCCTATTCGTTGTCATGGAAATTTGTGCTAATGCAGTGGGTGACTGTTAACCTTTGACAGCATTTAAAAGCCAAAGCTGGGCTCTATCCGTGGGGGGAGGGCAGACAGTGGGATGTCAGAAAGGAAATTCACACTCATTTCCTCACTGTGGTTTCAGTACAAATCAACAACATCCTGTTCTTTTGTGAATCCTGCCTGCCCTCATGCTGGTTGCGTTTTAAAGTAGGCGTCATAAAATGCCCCCTTCTTTTTTATGGCAACGGACAGGGATTCTACTTCCAAACGGAATGGTTTCAGTCAGAGGAAGGAAGGTCATAATAGCTTCCCTTGTTCTCAGCGACTACCGATAATGTGTTGGCCTGTGAAAGTAATCTTTAAACTGAGACTATATCGAGATGTGTCAGAATAATCATTTAAAAATCTATTTGGACTTAGTTTAATTTTAATTGACACAATGCTAGACATGTGAACTGTGAAAATATATTAGGACGTAAATGTATTTAGTAACTTAAATCAGCCAGAATGATCCAATAGCTATGCCTACCATTAATAGCCTTTAGGCTTACGGCACTCTACAAATCAACCCTCTCGAGGAGCAGGCTTTTGATGCCATATTTCTAAAATGATCGAGATAATGACGTAAGAAATGTCGCACAGGCCGCAGAAGAATCACAATCGAAGGCATACGTAAATAAGCAGAGTGGCGTGAGGCACATAGTCGGTTCATTCATGTAATCTTCTCTGACATTGTCCTTGTGACGAAAAGCTCCCCCAATTCTTCCATTCATAAAAATCTCGGTATCACGCTTGCGCAATGAAATTCGGAGTCCTCCCATTCATAAAAATGTAACCCCCGCATTTGAGCCCCGTCGTTCTGCCCTCCCATTCACAAAAAAATCGTTCCAGGCATCTGCGCAATAGGTAGTTTACCCTCCCATTCATAAAAACCCATTTCCCCTCGGCAGTTGCAACATCGTATCAAAAAGCCCGTGTCCTCACCGCAGTAACCTACGCACCAGCAAGTGGATAGTGCAATAGGCTATAATACTTTTCTTGTTGCTGTGCCTGTAATTTCAAACGACTGGGAGCTATTAATCGTCATTGGATTGGAATATACATGCGGACGTCGTGCTCAGCGAAGAAATGTGCTTTTAGTCTGAAAAAGTAAGTTCATACCTTGGATTCATGATGACGTTTTCCGACAGCCTGCTACATTGTAGCCGCATTGCACTATTGATCGGTTAGGTTTTTATTATCTTTAAGCCTATCTATAGCTTCTGTGTCCCCGTGTTCTTTGGATAAAGTGGGTGCGCGAGGCATGAAAAAACCCTCGCTCTTGCAGCAAGCTGTTCCAGTGTTTGCACTTTGTGTCAATATTTAACTATGGATCTCCCCGAGACAAGGTTGCGGGCGAAAATGTAGTTATTATAAAGAATAAGGTTTGAAGTGATGTTTAATCAAATTGCCTATTTTGTGTAGCTAATTCTTAAAAGGATTGTAGATTATATGGTGGTTGTGTGGTTTAAGAGACGAGAAATTGCAAATAAACCGACTGAGCAACTTGCCTGGCCGTTTCCTCACAGCTTGCAACCCCATTCACGTTATCGAGGATCGTTGCGTGACACTCACTGTATGCAGCGTTTGTTCTGGCACACCATGTTCGATAGGTCAGGTGTTTTTACATAAGTATATAGCACGTATTTCAGTTTGATAAAATATGTCGGTTGGCACATATATTATTTTTAACGCATCCACATAAGTGTACCATGTTTAAACGTTTGTTTTATTTTAATTATTCTGAACAAAAAGCAACGATATTCATCACACATAGAGGCAGAATTGTTGCAGACGCTATATTTCCATCATATTTTGTCCACTGTCGATCGGCAGCGAAGTAACGTCGCCTTAGGTTTTATGAGTCAGACCATTCACACATTTAAGGGAGGGACGCGCACGCACACATGCACGCACACGCACCCGCCCGCACACACAAATACATTCCGACTGTAGCCTATTCTAATAGTCTAGATTTGACGATCACAAGCATTTGTCACTATGCCAGAAATGTCGAAACAGGTTTGTGTCTCAATGGAGCCCTTGCAGAGCAGAGAAAAACACCCTATTCACTATAGCGCTTCCTGCAGCAGTCTGACTATTTTCATTGTTCTTACGATGTTCTGAAGTTTGAATATGATTTTCTTATTGTTTTTGTCTATTCTTTCGCCTAACCAGTCACATAGGCATGATGCTAAACTTACCATTTCGACGTTGCCCAATGGATATATGCTAGTCTTTCTGTGGATAGACGTCAAATGTTATTTAGATAGAATATAATTTTGATGTCAATATGATAATAGTTGACTCTAGACTCAAAGCACAAAATGTTTAGGGAAATGCATTTAGGCCTACGTTATGAGTTTGATTATGTTTTGAAATTAATTTGAAATAAGTTATTCATATTATTATTAAAATAATTGTGGATATGAAATAACATTGGCTGAAATTTGAGGAACACAAACTTTTTTCTCTTCTTGACATTATTATAATACTTCTGTTCTTACCAAGAACGGTTGCAACTCTGTTGTCCAATATAAGTACATCTTGAAACGGTAGAAATGCTGTCTTAGAAATGGTATGCCATTTTCTAACGTGAGGTTGCTAACATTTTATTATTATGTTAAACTAGCCCGGTAACCGCTATTCATCTCCTTTTTTGGTGTTGCACTTGTTGCTTTACATTTGGATGCATTTTGCATGCAATTCTTGCTTCTCTTTCCGCCACCTCTTAAGAAGGTCGGTCAGGGGAGTGTATTGCGTTAATGTCAATGTACGAATGTATGATCTTTGAAATTCAATCAGGGTGTAACTTATAATGCATGCTGTATAACATTTGAAAGCATTTTGGTGTTTGCACGGCTGATCGTAAAATGGCTATGGGTTAAATTTGGCTCTTTTTAAATATGCGAATAGCAGCGGTGTGGTCTGCCATTAAAATATGATGGTAAATAAGATGTTAGTTTGTTCACATTTCACAGACGTGTGCGCTTTATGTATTTTATGAATCACTTTCTGATTGCGGTCTCTTTTATAGTAAAAAATCTAAAAGATTGCTGCAATGTGATTCATAAAGTAGCTTATAACACGTTTCCTAAATAGGTAAATGTATCATTAAATTGCGATATAGCCTAAGATTAATTGAATAGCATTTGGTTTCTTGCATTTAAAATACATTCTTCTTGTTTATCATGTCATATCTGTGAAGTATTTACAATTCAAAATCTCTGAAAAAGGTTTAAACAACATAGATTAAATAACTGGAACCTACAATAAGCAACTGCTCTTTTGAACTGAATGTCATTCTAAGTAGCCATGTTTCTGTTTGTGCTTTGCTTCAGGGTTTTTGGATGCTGATCTCTCTGTGTGCTGTATGAGGGACACAAACCTAGACATGGAGTCCAGGGTTCCCCACCACATCCCCGGAGTGTCTTCCTCCCTCATCTCGCAGCCCCTACTGGACAGCCGAGTCCCCTACGGTCGGCTCCACCACCCTCTCACCATCTACCCCATTGACCAGATGAAGTCCTCCCACGTGGAGAACGACTACATAGACAGTCCGGCAGTGGTTTCTCAGCAGCCCCCCAGCCAGAAGGCTGCCAGTCGGGGAATGGGGCTTCCCCAAAGTCACGAGGCCTTGTTGGGGGTAACTCATCCCAACCCGAACCAGAACCACCACCATCACCACCACCACCACCTAGGGAGGTGCGAACCCCACCAGGACGCCACCACCCATCCCTGGATCTCCTTCAGTGGGAGGCCCAGCTCCATCAGCAGCAGTAGTAGCACATCTTCAGAGCAGAGGCTGTTGGACCATGCCGCCCCCACCCCGACTGTAGACCACCACCACCAACATCACCAGGGCACCATCAACACCCGGACCCCGGCCTGCTTCCCCCCGGAGTCCAAGGTCCTCACCACCGCCGCTCCCGCCTGCGGCTCCAAGCCCCTGGACCTTAAGTCGGCGGCGGGGGTGTGCGCCAGCCAGCCCGGCTCGGCGCCGATCCCTTCCTCGCCCACGGACAAGAAGCACCTGCTGCTGTGCGAGAGCTGCGGGAAGTGCCGCTGCACCGAGTGCACGCTGCCGCGGACCCTGCCCGCCTGCTGGGTGTGCAACCAGGAGTGCCTGTGCTCGGTGCAGAGCCTGGTGGACTCCGCCACCTGCATGTGCCTGGTCAAAGGGATCTTCTACCACTGCACGGAGGACGAGGACGACGAGGGCTCCTGCGCCGACAAGCCCTGCTCCTGCTCGCAATCCAACTGCTGCGCCCGCTGGTCCTTCATGGCCGCCCTGTCCTTGGTGCTGCCCTGCCTGGTCTGCTACCTGCCCGCCACGGGCCTCGCCAAGCTCTCCCAGAAGTGTTACGACAACGCCCGGAGGCCCGGCTGCCGCTGCAAGAGCCCGCCGGCCTCGGCCCCGGGCTGCAAGAGCGCGGAGGCCAAGGCGGTGGCCCTGGAGAAGGAGCCCCCGCGGGGGTCGTGATATAGTACTGTCCCGGCAGGCCCGTAGCCTTAGCGATATATCTACAGTGCGAACCCCCCCCCCCCCCCCTCCCCCCCTGGACAGAAACAATCTAAGCCCTGTATGAGTGACTGGACTAATCTGCTGGAGGACTTCCCTTATAAAACCATGGTACTTACAAATGGCGTCTCTTCAACCCAGGCGTTTTGTTTCTGGGTTCTAGTGGGGGGAGGGGAGGGGGGGCAGATTAGATCTGATGCGGGTGGATCTGAGGGGGCCCGTAGGTTGCTCCGACGGCTGACCATCCTTTTAAAGTGTGACAGGAGAACAAGACTGGATTGTTATTTTGTTGCTTCTAAAATGGCTTACGGCACACACACGAGTCATTGATCCTCTCTGCTGCTCTGTATTTCTCAGCATTGTCATGGTAACTAATCAGAAACCCCCCTAACCCCAAATAATGTTTCTCTCTGACCGCAGGGGAGCTGTACGTTGAGCAGGTGACAATTGCACCTCCAGAAGATGAGCTTAAATCCCTTTTGGTTTTACAAACCGCAAATTTCCCTTTTCGGGTATCGTACTGGGAACATGAACCTATCACTCAATCTCTCCTATATTATGAGATCGCTCAAACATACTCAACAGTCTTCCTCTAGTTAGCTTCAGTAGGCTAGCCTCACATTGCCTCAGAAAGACCAAGACCAAGACTGAGGTGAAACCGTTTTTATTTTATTTTGAAGTTTGTCTCCGTAGTCTCACTTGGCCTCTAATGTAGATGTAGTGTGTAAGTCATTACTGCAAGTGGGGTGGAGACTTTTCCCCCAGAGTTTCCTATTTGGGAAACCAAGTATAAGACAATTTAAATGCCACTAGCGTTCACCAATAGCCCCCCCCCCCCCCCCCCCCCCAGAGAATGCATGTCCTGGCCTGCATGATCTAGTGTAATGGTTAACCCACAGTGCTAGGTGGTGGTGTGTCGTAAAAATCTAATACTCTCAACCTTCTCAGGGACTGTTCCTCATCAATACAACTTGGCCTATATAGCGTGTTTTCAAACTGCCTGAAAGCCTGGTCCGCTTCCCGTGGCGCGTCGAGGCAAAGAACAGTTTGTAAGAGGGCAAAAAGGCAATAGTGAATAATTTAAACCGAGTAAGAGTGACAAAATGGCCAGAAAATAGTGTTTTAGGAAGAGAGAGCGGAAGGACAGAGAGAGAGCAGGCACTGTGAAGTTGTACGAATCTAGCTAGCCTTAGTTCAAATCAAACCTGCCACTTGCACAACCGTTGTCAGATGAAGTGAGCCCCCTTAATTGATGGACTAAAGCACAGTATTAACTACCAAGGCTAAGTGTATTTTACAAATGAACTACTAAGTCCACATTTACAGCCTCCCCCTCCCGTCATGCAAATCCGCATCCCTTTTGCTGCACACATAGCTGAGTCGGTCAGTTAGAAATGGTATCTATCTTTTATTTTCTCAAAGTCTATTTTTGTGGCATGCATGGTAGGAGTTTTGCCAAAGGAGTACAACGTTGCTTGTTTTGCTGTCTTGAGTGATCATGTTGTTATTCACTCCCGCCTAATGGGGTGGACGGCAGTTGCTCTTAAAGGTACGGTGCCCTTTCTTTCAGTTTGCCCTTATATTTTGCATCAATGGAAGCTGTCTTTATGACTTCACAGGCAACCCCTTTTATTTTTTCCTGGTTGCGCCCGTATTACGATTCGGGCCCCTCACCTGCTCGTACCTGTACCCGCCTTGTTGCACAAAGCTGAACTCACACAGGAAAAAAAACACTGTCCTTAGTCTTGAATGTATAAGGCAATATTTTCAAATGTTTGCAATCAATCCAAGAGAAAGGTGCCAAAACTGGGGGATGATTGTCCAGCTCGCAAAGCCAAGTTAGGGGGAAATTGCAAATGTTTTGACGATATGTTTAGAAATAGACCTATGCAGGTGAGATGTTATTTACTGTAAATAGTTTCAAGACACTTGTGTTCTTTAGAAGAGTTTTAAATGTCCTTGAAAATTGCATGGTACATTATAACTACAATTCAGTACAAGATATATAGAGATATATTAGTTATATATTTTGAGGGTGAAGAAAAAAAATGTTTTGAATTGTGATCAGGGGGAAAGAAAGGGGTGGGGGCGGGTGGGGGGGGGGGGGGGGCGGAGGGGGGGGGTGGGGGGGGGGTGAAAAGAGTCTTTCTATCATAAAGCACTTGATTTAGAAAAGTGTGCTCGGCAATAAAAATACCTCTGTTTATGCTATCCATGCCTCATTAGTAGGAGAGGGGCTAAGCTTATTCCCTGGGTCCTCCGGAGGCCCTTAGGACTGTGGACTCATTCAATCCACGGAGGGAATACAATCCGGCCCTATCCGGATCAACCCATTTCCTGCAGTTAGTGCTCAGTGTCTCCCCCCCCCCCCCTCCCCCCCCTTTCCTCTTCTCTCCTTCTTCCCAAGTTGTCCGACAAATACCCCAGCTTTGATTGACAAATACAGCTGCTGTGCATAAACTTGTCATACCACAGAGCGGGGTGGGGGGGTGGGTGGGGGGGGGGGGACTCTCCCACATTTTTCCCTCCTTCTCTCAAGCTACATTCCATTCCATCTTGTTTAATAGTGGATCTCTTTTGTTTTTCTCTGCCTTGTCTTCCCTTTTTAATGCCTTTGTCTCTCACGCTGACTTGGGTCATGTTTTTCGCTTCACTTTAGCTTTATACTTATGTAACTTAGGTTACTTGTGCTCACTAGCCTTTTGCGGTATTGGAATAATCTACAACAATGACAACTCAATGATGGACCGTTGTTTTAAGTAGAATGCTGTGACCTATAGATCTCAATTCTGTGGCTAACTTCTGGAAACCAGAGTTATTTCTTTGATTAATTTGTTCCAACCCAATTAAGAGAGAAGTTCAAGACTGCTGGCTAATGCTATCCAATTTCTTTGCCTTTGCAATGTCAATGTTGAGGATTAGAAAGGAGATCTGTGCTTTTGTTTTGTTTAGATATAACAAAAAGAAAAAAATCTCTCATATAAAAGTTTCCCTTTATAGATATATTTATTTTGAAGTTCTATTTTATATAGTATTTATTTAGATGCCAACTTTTGTTTTGTGAAGAAAGCTTATGTCGAAATGGAATGTACATTGACAATGGAAATATATATATTGTTAAATATACTATGCTGTTTTGTCTTTACTTGCTTGTCTTAATAATTACTTTATTAGCAAAACACACTTTATAAATCCACTTTAAAGCCACCAACGTAACAAGATAGATATAGATATTGATATAAAGAGCAGGTGGCTTTTAAATCTCCAATAAAAGATGTATAGATGCCTTAACAAAAGAAGGTGTGTGTTATGTGCTGCTAATGGGGGAGAATTCTACGAGCCAAAAGGTTAGGGGGAAAAAAGAGCAAGCTGTCCGGGAAAATCTTTTCTCCTTCTCGGAAGGCTAAAATAATGCTAAGTCAGAACATATAGTAGTTTTCCCTGTTTCCCTTGAATGCCTTTATTTCCGCTGTTTTCCTCCTTAGTTGTGGATATCGTTTTCCTATAAAGTGGTGGCTAGCCACAAGCCAATCCAAGCAAGAAAAAGCAACTTGACCTCAGATATCCCGAAAGAAAATATTACACAAGCTACGGCTAATAATTCATCCTCCTTAGACAGTTGCACATGTCCTGTTCCAATTTGATCGAAGTCTCTCACCTTTCCTTGAGTCGCGCTATGTGCACAAAACCCTACATAGTTTTTTACAGAGGGTGGTCCTTTTGACGTTTGATATACCTGCTGTTTTTCCTTCCAGGTATCTCTGTAGGTGTCCAACACACACACACACACACACACACACACACACACACACACACACACACACACACCTCCCCTCTTCCCAGGCCCACCTGCGCTGTGGTTTTCCCCGGGCGTCAACCCCCCCCCCCCCCTTTAACTCCTGGGTGTTCACCTGCATGCACCTGGGAAATGAGTGCTGGCAGGGGGGTGGGGACATTGGAGCGAGAAGTGGAGTCACTGGAAGACTGAGATCTCCAGTGAGGGAGGGATAGAAAACACACTTAGGCAATGAAAGGAGTCGTGGCGACAAGAGAGGTAAAAAAGAAAGGGAGACAGGAAGTGAAGGGTCAGGGTTGAAACAGCGAGAAAAGTGAATAGAGAGAGAGATAGGGAGCTGGGTGTGGGGGGAGGGAGGGGTTACTGAATTCAATTTCCCTCCTGGCGCTGGGAAACCCCGCCGTCTGCATCCCCCCCCCCCTCCCCGGTGGCTTTACTGTGTGGGACCGGACGCTGCAGCAGGTGTGATCTGAGATCAGCCTGCCTGTTTACTTGTCTGTCAGCACACACCCGGGACCTCACGCACATGCGGACGAAGCGGAGGCACGGACGCTCACGCCTCAGACCCGTGCCGACGTGCACACACAAGGACAGAGGAGTACACTGAGGAAAAAACATGCACGCGTACACACCTGTTTTTCCCCCTGCCACACCCTTAGTGTGGTGACCGCACCACACAAGGAGACCACATCCAGAAACGGCCCATCATCTTCACAGGAAGTTTCCAAGAATGTCGAGAAACCCATTGTTCCACATAGCAGCAAGCAAAACACTTCTGTCTATGGCCCTGTTCCACGTCTATGACTGTTCATGTTAAACTGATTCATGTTACGGTCTCATGGTGAATGTTAGTGGAGGTTAATCAAACGCAGATTTCAGATGTGAACTGTTCAGTAGATTCGTTTTCGTCTGTGTTTCTTTTGCTCTGACACGTGCCCTACATGTGAAAGATCATTACCGATGTCTAAAATAAGGCCCTCACACCCCTATTCACATGTTTTGATTGCAAGGCCTGGGAAAGGCAATATAAAGAAAATTACACATTTATGTGCTTTCAGTAACTTCGCCTGCTTCGGCCTAAGCATTTTGTCCGTTCACTTGTGATATTGTTAACGTAAGTAAATACAACATCGAATAATAGTCATATCTGCAAATCATTCATAACCTCCGGGTGAGCAAAACTTGCGATGTGCTCTTTTTTGTTAGTTGCAGGTCTGTTCTTCTATGGCCTGTTGCTGCCCCGCCTGCCTGCCCACTTGCCACTTAGACAGAGAGAGAGAGAGAGAGAGAGAGAGAGAGAGAGAGAGAGCGAGGGCGAATGAGAGAGACAGGGATGTTTCGTTAGGTAGAAGTGTGTCACCAAGCCTGGGGCTAGAAGGGACTTTGTTCCGTCTAGAACACATGTGACCCAGTGGGAGACGGAGGAGGATGTGGGTGTGTGTGTGTGTGGGGGGGGGGGGGGGGGGGTGGAAGGGGGGGGGGAGGGTCACTCCTATCTGCTAGTCCCAAAGAGAAAAGCCAAGGCTTCAGCAGACGTTTGTACTGTCAAGACAAAGGACATTGTTTAGGACAACTTCAGGCCCCATTATATGGGCTGGCCCGTCTCCTGTTCAACAAACTGTTGTTTCATCTCCAGCTCTCAGGTTCAGCCATTTTGTTTTGTCCCTTCAGAGCAGATCAAAAAATACAGTCTGTGTTGCTGTTCTGCAAAAACGTAAACGTATTTTTGGGCTGATTCATTTGACTTTATTTGACGTTAGCTTTAACAGACATGCATACATACATACTGTACATTTGGATGACACAAATATATTTTTAATTGAAATCAGAAAGGTACTGTTGGAATAATGTTGGCCACTGAGATCTGTGTGCACATTTCTGAGGCCAACTGCTTTATGTTTCCTTCCCCAGTCCAGAGTTTTGCAGTTCAGATGACATATTGCAATAGTCCTCTTTACATCTGCTGTAGCACTCATCCCCACAATCCCAAATCCCCCTTTCCCCTTTTCCCCTTTTCCCCAGTCCTCTCTCCAGTCTTTCCTCTCTCTCTGTCTCTGTCTCTGTCTCTGTCTCTCTCTCTCTCTCTCTCTCTCTCTCTCTTTCTCTCTCTCTCTCTCTCTCTCTCTCTCAGTCTCTCTGTCTCCTGGTCTCATTCTCTCTCTCTCTCTCTCTCTCTCTCTCTCTCTCTCTCTCTCTCTCTCTCTCTCTCTCTCTCTCTCTCTCTCTCTCTCTCTCTCTCTCTCTTTCTCTCTCAGTCTCTCTCTCTCCTGGTCTCATTCTCTCTCTCTCTTTCTCTCTCTCTCTCTCTCTCTCTCTCTCTCTCTCTCTCTCTCTCTCTCTCTCTCTCTCTCTCTCTCTCTCTCTCTCTCTCTCTTTCTCATTCTCTCTCGCTGCCTCCCTCCCTCTCCCTCCTGAATACAAATGACATGCCCTGGAGACTGAGAGTCAAACAACAGTGCCTGTGGATGATTTGTGAGGTCAGGGAATCGTAGGGGGGGGGGGGGGGTTGGGGATGGGGGGTTGGGGGGGGTGGGGGCGATCGTTCCGCTCCACTCCTGTGGGACGTGTGCAGGTCTGGAGGAATGCACGCTCAGATGGGCGGAAATGGCAAGTGCACGCTGTTTGGAAATGGAACCCTGACATGTAGACCTGCAGATTGCCAAAGCTGCTTCCCGGCGCACACAAACACACACACACCCCCGAAACGCACACAGTCTCACACACACACACACACACACACACACACGTACGCACG
>CM030177.1:14457538-14460038 GCA_017639675.1 Aplochiton taeniatus
TTTGCCTGAGAGAAAACAGGTGCTTTCTCCCTCTCCTGTTAGGGACATATGTCCAATAATAGTGGCTTAAGAACATAGGGAACATTAAACATAAACATAAACCATAAAAACATATTTGAAGCTCAACGTTGGAAAACAATGAAAATAGTCAACCCTAAAATGCCCTCTGACTGCAAACAGTCGTACACACACACACACATATGAGTCAGACATATAAACAGATCCACGACTGCATGGATGAATGGATGAATGGATGAATGGAGGGATGGAGGGACGGAGGGATGGGAAGAGTATATAGATGGAGCGAGGACAGCCCACAGCCAGTGGGTTTCCAGTGGACACAGTACTGTGTGTGATGAGAGCCCGCCTGGCTGGAGAGGCCGGCCCGCTGGCCCACGCTGCTGACCCTGTGGCTCTGAGGCTGCCTGTGTGTGTGTGTGGGGGGGGGGGGGGGGGGGAGAGGTTGAGTTCCATACATGTATGCATGAATCTTTTCTTTCCTTCTTTCTCTCTCTCTCTCTCTCTCTCTCTTTCTCTCTCGCTTTCTCTTTCTCTGTCTCACTATATTTTTCTCACTTTCTCCTTTCTCTGTCTCTTTCCATTTGGCTAATGTATTTACGTAAGTGTTCCTCTGAGTAAGTGTGTGTGTGTGTGTGTGTGTGAGGCAAGGATGTGGTGGGTCACGGTGAAATGCTTACGAGACACATCCCTCAGCAGCCTCCCCTCCGTCCAGGAGCATCGGATATTGGATTAGTGTGTTAATCTCCCCCTCGCTCTTTTCTCACGTTCCTTTTTCCTCCGTGTGTGTGTGTGTGTGTGTGTGTGTGTGTGCGCGTGCGCGCGCGCGTGTGTGTGCTCGTCTCCTTTTCAAGCTCTCCCACCGCACAGTCTCAACCTATCCTTTCCTTTTCCGTCGGCCTTTTTTCCTCTATCCCTCTCTGAATTGGAGTTGGTCAATTGGAACTCATCAACACACACATCCCCCCCCCCCAAAAAACACGACATGAAGACTCTTAGTGGAGGAAGAGACGTCGGTTTTAAAATGTCCGGTCCGGTTTGTGCCCCGGCGAGGATTTCCTTTCTTTGCGAGCGAGGCGATCAATAATGCCCTTCCTGCCTGGCGGTAAGGACAGAGCTGGGCATGACAACGTCTCTTCATTTGTCTTCATACCCAGGTCCACACACCAACAGTTGGACGTCTGTCTTAACCTTGCCCTTTTCCCACCCCAATCGCCTTTCAGCTCAGGCCTTTATAAATGATTCTTTCTTGTTCAGTTGCGCCGGGTTTTTCCCGTGAATGGATTGGTGCGAGGGCAGCCACTGAGAGGGGAGGTTCAACCACCTCCAGTTCATGTTTCATCCTCCATGCATTTCCTGCCCCCTGGGTGGACACAGGAACTAGCCGGCTCCCATGAGAGAGTGGGAGGGGGGGTAGAAAAGGAGGGGTATGGAAAAAGGAGAGAGAGAGAGAGAGAAAGAGAGAGAGAGAGAGAGAGAGAGAGAGAGAGAGAGAGAGAGAGAGAGAGAGAGAGAGAGAGAGAGAGAGCACCTGCTAGGCGACCATGACCCAGACAAAGGCACCTCTGTCTGGCCGCACAATGGAGTCCAGGGCCCTTTCCCCCCTGCCTGCTGAGATAGACCCACAGCCCAGCAAGCTGCCCCTACAATCAGCCTGCACATATCCTAGACATGCACATATATAGGCCTACCCTACTTATACATACAAAATCTATGAGGTATATATGTGTGTGTGTGTGTGTGTGTGTGTGCGTGTGTGTGTGTGTATACAATACACAAAATATTATTTTGTATTTCAAAAACATTACAGAAATGTCCAAGAATGAATAAATGGGGGAATCAAGAACTACCCTCCTGATGTTGTATTCATAGTGCATATATTGTTTGGGTTTCAATAGACTTTCTATGCTCTTTCTGTCGTGTACCCCCTAAATGTCTCTCTTCTCTTTGCTCGAAAAAAATTGCCTATGGTAGTGCTTTACTCTGCTTTCCCTGATCATCTTTTGTGACATTTTTTATTGAAACTTTTTTTAATTCTCAAAAAAGAAATAAAAAACGAATCACCCTAACATAATAATACAAATAACACCAAAATAGATTTACATGACACTTCCCAAACTCTCTACTCTAATCAGGAAATGGGTCTAATTGTTTAGAGGAACGGGAGCTGAGCGCACCAGCATGTCACAGGTGTAGCTCATCACTGCCCTGTGAAAAGACAGGCGCCTGACCAGTCGGGGGAACCTCCAGTCCACGGCCTCGAATGGAACAGCTGAGTGTCTGGCTCAAGGAAAAGGTTCGTATCTACGTCACGTGGACGGAAAGGAGCTGGGGAGAGGTCCATGCGTTCAGGAGAGACAGTGGGTCTGGGAAGACCCTTTAGTTGAGAGCCATTTAAGGGATTTCCTTTGTCACCGCGCAGGTGTCATGGCTGCCTGGACGGAG
The DNA here is from genome assembly GCA_017639675.1 of Aplochiton taeniatus. NCBI lineage: Eukaryota > Metazoa > Chordata > Actinopteri > Galaxiiformes > Galaxiidae > Aplochiton > Aplochiton taeniatus. The sequence continues at coordinate 14,460,002 of CM030177.1, forward strand.
CGCGTTCAGCGTGGCTCTCCCCCGGGCACGACTCGGG
>CM030177.1:14465038-14477538 GCA_017639675.1 Aplochiton taeniatus
AGAAAGAAATCAATTGAGCCTACTGAAACTGTGCGAACTTTCTACACTGTTTATAATGCCTGCTTTATTAAGGTCTACACTGTCTGTCCTGTCTGGTTTATTGAGATCTACACTGTCTGTCCTGTCTGGTTTATTGAGGTCTACACTGTCTGTCCTTCCTGGTTTAATAAGATCTACACCGTCTGTCCTGTCTGGTTTATTGAGGTCTACACTGTCTGTCCTGTCTGGTTTATTGAGGTCTACACTGTCTGTCCTGACTGTTTTTCTTACTCTGCCTGTTTTTAGCTGTCAGGGAGGTAGGATTCCGCAGTGACATGTTGTATCCTATCCTAAGTCTAACATCCTCCCTGTAGGGTAAATAAAAGGTACCATGCGCGCATGTGTGTATGTGTGTGTGTGTGTGTGTGTGTGTGTGTGTGTGTGTGTGTGTGTGTGTGTGTGTGTGTGTGTGTGTGATCAGAGAGAGATAGATGATCCCCTCAGTCTGGTGACGTATCCACAGCCCCGCTTTCAAATTGCACTGCACTAAGAAGACCAGTGAGCGGAAAGAGAGAGAGAGAGAGAGAGAGAGAGAGAGGAGACAGAGAAGGAGAGATAGAGAGAGAGATAGAGAGAGAGGGGGGAGAGAAGGAGGAGGAGGGCCAGAGAGGGAGAGAGAGAAAGAGGGAGAGAGAGAGAGAGGAGGAGGAGGTGGGGGGTGCAGATACGTTCCTGTTTGTTTAGTTTGAGGTGACAGCAGGAAGGAAGGCAGGTTAACAAGCAGCCGGGCCCCAGGCACCCAGGCACATGTTGATTACGCAACTTACCATACACACATACACACAAACACACACACACCCAAACACACACACACACACACACAAAAACACACACACTTGCCCGCACACACAAAGACACACACACACACGTGTGCAAACACTTTCTCAGGTGTCAACACATAAAATTACAAGAAGGAAACTTGGTTCGAGGAAATGTTTTCTTCATCCATATCAGTTAACCCTTGCAGAGTGATAAGAACTAAGAAGCCCGGAAAATATTGTTCAAGTGTAATGGCCATTATTTTGTTGCGTGCATTAACAAATTCCTACATGTGTTGCCTAAAACTAGCAAACATCTATGTCAGTGCATGAGCAGGCAGACAGAGAGAGTAGTGGTGGAATGCACATACACACACACACACACACACACACACACACACACACACACACACACACACACACTCACACACACTCTCACACACACACACTAACATCTCTACCAGGTGCAGCGTCTGCTATTATATTCTGGCCCGGCCTGCCGGATGAGCTTCGCCTCGCGCTGAAATGTCCGCCCCAAAATTTACTGACCCAGAGGCCCCATGCTGGGAAGACAGGGAGGAGGGTGAGAGAGGGAGGGAGGCGGTGAGGCGGGGGAGAGAGGGAGGGAGGCGGGAGAGAGAGGGAGGAGGGTGAGGGAGGGAAGCAGGGAGAGAGAAGGATTAGACAGAGAAAGAAAAGGAAAAAAGTGAAGACGGAAAAGAAGTGCGAGAGAAAGGAGGAGGGCCTTCTCTGGCCATCAGCGATCCCCACACAGTCATGTTTTCCCGACGTGAATCTAGGGGCTCTGTCGTTGCGTGTCGGTGTGTTGGTGGGTTCCCGGTCTGGTCCGTGGTGATGATGGTCAGCCAAGCATAAAAGACCCCCCAGCTCACCCATTAACACACTCTCACCTTTGACCTCTCTACCCTGACCCCGCAGGGTGGAGCCTTAATGGAGGCCAGACGTGTGTGTGTTTGTGTGCGTGTGTGTGCGTGTGTGTGTGTGTGTGTGTGTGTGTGTGTGTGTGTGTGTGTGTGTGTGTGTGTGTGTGTGTGTGTGTGTGTGTGTGTGTGTGCGTATTTGTACCCACAAAGCTGTTTTGGGGACTGGCCTCCCACTCTTTTTTCCTCTCAGGCAGGGCAGTGAGAGAGATAGGGAAAGAGAGAGAGAGAGAGAGAGAGAGAGAGAGAGAGAGAGAGAGAGAGAGAGAGAGAGAGAGAGAGAGAGAGAGAGAGAGAGAGAGAGAGAGAGAGAGAGAGAGAGAGAGAGAGAAAGGCAAAAACAAGGCCCGAAGAGGAAGTTTACACAGCCGACTTTGGAGGGCTGCAGGACCGGGTCTATTTTTGAAGAAGCAATCCCTCGCTAAAATTAATAAATACGCACAATTGAAGGCATCCTGTTATTTGGCGGTGAGGACAGAGGAAGTTATTTTGTGGTACACTGATAATTTTGGTCAGAACACCAGACTATAAATACTGACAGCGCTTCTCCAGCCCTCCCTATGTTCCTCCCTCCCTCCATCCCTCCCTCCCTCCATCCCTCCCTCTTTCCCTCTTTCCCTCCTTCTTGCCCGAGCTCCAAATGAAAAACTGGTGTGCTGGAAGAAAACAACAGCAAGGGGGGGACGAAAAAAAGGTCAATTTTTAGATTTTTTACGATGTCGCTCTCTCCAATCTACAGTGTGAGATTCTTTGTCAGGAGCACAGACCATGTGTGGAAGCACTCACTCCACGCATACACACACACACGTACACACACACACACACGCACACATGCACACACACACACACACACACACACACACACACAGACACCAACGTGGCACCGAAGAACGCATGTGGTCACTGCGTGAGGCTTGCCAGGAAATTCTTCCAAGGGCATGTTAATATTCCAGATGCTTTTGCATATAAACAAGCCTCCGAAACGTCGGAGCGGAAATTGGATTTGGATGCAGCGCAGCGCGGCGATACGGAGATGGCTATCTGCGGCGCGGGTCCCCTCCCGGATGGCCGAGTGGTCACTCTGTGTTTGCCATTGATAAGGAGCATGTTTGGCTACCAGCAGCAAGACTGTGTGTGAAGGCCGTGCTGGAGCCGACTCTCACCGACCGCGTAGCTTGTTGTTCTCCGTCAAGCGTGTGTGTGTGAGAGAGAGAGAGAGAGAGAGAGAGAGAGAGAGAGAGAGAGAGTTGTGGCGCGATGTAAGGGGGTACATGTGCAAGCTAGCCATGCAAAATATGCAAGTATAGACAACCGGGCACGTTCATACTAATAAGCGTGTTTTTTGTCTAATGCGTGTGTACACACAGGGCATACGTACCAACACACACATACATGGACTCACAGACACACACACACACACACACACACACACACACACATACATACAGACAGACGCATCCACACCCACACACACACACGCACACACACATTCACACATACACAGACACACCCACACCCACACACACACACCCATACACAGACACGCACACACGCACACCCACACACACACACACACACACACACACACACACACACACACACACACATACATACAGACAGACGCATCCACACCCACACCCACACACACACACCCATACACAGACACGCACACACCCACACCCACACACACATACACAGACACACGCACACACACACACGCACACCCACACAAACACACCCACTCACAGAACCAGCGGTAAGCCGTAAGCCTCCCCACTGTTAGCCTGTCTCCAGCCCAGTCAGAAGGGGACTCCAGACAGACAGGCCCTCTCCCAGAGTTCAGGGACTCCCAGTGTAGAGCCAGGACAACGGCAAGGCAGGGACGGGAGGGCGGGGGGGGGGGGGCTAGGAATGGAGAAACAGGCGGATAAGAAGAGTGGAGGAGGAGGGATGAGGGAAACAGAAAATAATGAGGGGGGGAGGGAGGAGAGCTGCCGGGGAGTTCCTCAATTAGCTATTCAAAGCCTATAAAGCTAACTATTTTGTCAGGGTAGAAATATAAAGTATCATGTCCCAGGCCAGACTGAGCAAATCCTTTCTGTAAAGCTTGAGTCCTCCCACTGCCAGTCAAGGAGAAAGGTGCAAATGTCTGGTCAGGCAGTGCCACTCATTAGGACTTTTAAGTGCAAGGTTTCTAAATTCATAATTATATGGAATTTTATTTGGTGCTTTTCTGAAAGCCAAAGCCGCTTGCCTTCTATTCTGATTTTTTTTCGGGGTTTGGCATACTTTGGCGTTATGATGATCCATTTGTGTGGACAGCCATTTTTGATGTTCTGCTGGTTAGCAGCTACCTACAACTGCCAGTGTCTTTCCTTGGAGATGCCATTACACTTTATAATCACAGCTCAGGATATGATGAATAACATGATTTACATTGTTTTTTCAGTCCTTTAAAATAAATCAGGACAGGACAAAACAGGGAGTTTGACCACGGCTCCAATGGCATGCTAGCTTGAGGTCTTTCCACACCTCCTCCCTCCGTCCTCTCTCTCTGAGCCACCTCGCTCGGTGAGTGTCACACCGCGTGCGACCTGGCCCCGTTGCCCCGGGTTACGACGCGGAACTAGCCCGGGCCACCCGGGGGGGGGGGGGGGGGGGGTTTATGGCCTGCGAGGGGGGAAGGCGGAAGAGTAGCCCATGAGGCCTTCCTGTTCAACCTGTTGTCTCCTACATAGTTTTAAAGCCACAGCGCTAGCCTGCCAGCCTGTCTGTCTCCAGCTGCCTCCCTGCTTGCCTGCTTGTATGGCTGCTTGACTTTCAGAGTTGAAGAAGCAAGCTGAGAGGCCCAGTTTTTTTGGTGTTGTTTGACACCAAAGAGCGCAGGACACACGCACATACACAGGCATACTTTATTTATATTTATGTATGCAAACATACCATCATGCACGCATTGGTGTTGTTTGACAACAAAGAACACACACACACACACACACACACACACACACACACACATGACCCTCGACTCCCCCTGTCTCCCAACAGCTCAAAGATGGCGGTATCATTCCTTTCAATCAGGGCTGCCTTGTCCCGGGACGCTGCTACCCCTCAGGCATCGGAACTGGCTGTTTACCCATCCCATAATATGTTTCATTCAAGGACATCTTGATTAGGCGAGAGCCGAGCGTCTGTTTCTCATTGGGCAGTAGGGAGGATGAGAGAATGAGAAAGAGAAAGAGAGAGATAGAGACAGAGAGAGAGAGAGAGAGAGAGAGAGAGAGAGAGAGAGAGAGAGAGAGAGAGAGAGAGAGAGAGAGAGAGAGAGAGAGAGAGGGGCAGGGAGGGAGGAAGAGAGAGAGAGACAGAGAGAGAGAGAGGGAGGGAGGGAGAGAGGAAGAGCTAACCGCAGCAATCACGTTTGTTTATGCAGGAGTGAAGTCATGTGAGGACACAGGAGCGAGGGGACAAAGAGATCCCGGTTGGATGAAGATGGAGCGGATGTCGACGGTGGCTCAACCTGTTTGGACACATTGTGCACCAAGAGGGCGTGTGTGTGTGTGTGTGTGTGTGTGTGTGTGCGTGTGTGTGTGTGTGTGTGTGTGTGTGTGTGAGTATGTGCGTGTGTGTGTGTGTGTGTGTGTGTGTGTATATGTGTGTGTGTGTGAGCGTGTGTGTATGGAGGACTACCTGGGCCAGGGTGGCCTGTTGTCGACCAGAAGAGAACCCCTCAGCTGCTTTCCCGTGGCGCCCTGCTCCTTTCCCAGGGTGCACCTGGGCACGCGCACGGGCACAAGCACGCCGACCCACGTGCACGCACGCACGCACTTTCACGCTCGCACGCACATAAAACATGTTTATGTGACCGTGTAGTCCTCATGTGACAGATAAGGGCTGGTAGAGTCAACAGTACAGCAGATAGCCACTGATACAGTGTTCCCCATGTTTCCGCTACCTTGTATTTACCCAGTGATCAAGTGGAGATGGTGTGTGTGTGTGTGTGTGTGTGTGTGTGTGTGTGTGTGTGTGTGTGTATGCGTGTGTGTGTGTGTGTGTGTGTGTGTGTGTGTGTGTGTGTGTGTGTGAGTGTGTAGCTGTGTGTGCGTGCGTGCCTGTGTGTGTTATGTGACAAGAGCTTCCGTTACCTTCTATTTACTTTCTGATCAAGTGAACAATGAGCCAAGCAAAGACTCCGTGTGTGTGTGTGTGTGTGTGTGTGTGTGTGTGTGTGTGTGTGTGTGTGTGTGTGTGTGTGTGTGTGTGTGTGCTTGTGCATGTTTACCGTTCAACGAGAAAGCCTTGTGCACTCGGGGCCCAGTTCTAACTTGGTGGGAAAATATTGTCAGTTGACATCAAAGTGAGAGCCAAGGTAAAGAGAAAAAAAACCTCCTCCCTCTACACACACAGGCAAACACACGGTCTAGAAAATGACCTTTTTCTACAAAGAGAGGATTAAAAGCAGCCAACTTTCACTGGTCCGCCTTTGACTATGCAGCCCGCTCTGATAACAGACAGGCCTTGTAGCTTTCAGTGTTCTCCAAATGAGTGGCAAAGCACTGGATCAGCAGAGAAAATTGGGAATGTGAGGCATGCATGGCAGCCGAGCAGCTCTTACAGTAGGAAAACAACACACACAGACACACACACACAGACACACACACACATGCAGTGAGGAGTACGCTTGCCTCCAAACAACCCCCCCCCCCCACACACACACACACACACACACACCCACGCACAATGCCTCACAAAAGGCTAGCTTCTGCCACCTGCCGCATACCACAGCCAGCCAGCCAGCCAGCCAGCATACCAGCCGGCCAGCTATCCTGGGGAGGACAGTGGCAGCGGAAGCAGCCATTATTGAGGAAGCCTGGGCGTCTCAGGAGTGCCTCTTAAACCCATTACCACTCAGAGAGCCGGCACGCTCGGCTGGATTGCTTCAAAGGAGGAAGGAGCCCAGCCACCCAGGCCCACCAGCCTGCACATGCAAGGGCAGGGAGAGGCTGGGTGGGGTGGAAGGGAGCTAGGAGGCGGAGGGGGGGTGGGGGGGTTGGAGGAGGGGGGGCCACAAACGGATTAAAAACGAGCATTGACCTCGCCACCGAGCTCCCACACCTGCCTCACCTCAGCGGCACGGAGTGGGAGGAATCCCGTGTGTTCCCCTCTTCTTCCCACATCGGAAAATCTACAATTAATTTATCACCAAATGAAAAATGTATTATTTGAATGCATAAGTATGCACATACAATACACCAGTCAACGTTTGGACACACTTTCCCAGTGACTTGAATGCGGAAGTGTGTCCAAACTTTTGACTGAATTATATAAATAACTATATAACTATATATATATATATATATATATATATATATATATATATATATATATATATATATATATATATATACATACAGTGGGGCCAAAAAGTATTTAGTCAACCACTAATTGTGCAAGTTCTCCTACTTAGAAAGATGAGAGAGGTCTGCAATTTTCATCATTGGTACACTTCAACTATGAGAGACAAAAATGAGAAAAAAAATCCAGGAAATCACATTGTAGGATTTTTAAAGAATTTATTCGTACATGATGGTGGAAAATAAGTATTTGGTCAATAACAAAAGTTCAACTCAATACTTTGTAAGATAACCTTTGTTGGCAATGACAGAGGTCAAATGTTTCCTGTAAGTCTTCACCAGGTTTGCACACACTGTAGCTGGTATTTTGGCCCATTCCTCCATGCAGATCTCCTCTAGAGCAGACATGTTTTGGGGCTGTCGCTGGGCAACACGGACTTTCAACTCCCTCCACAAATTTTCTATGGGGTTGAGGTCTGGAGACAGGCTAGGCCACTCCAGGATCTTGAAATGCTTTTTACGGGGCCACTCCTTTGTTGCCCGAGCAGTGTGTTTGGGATCATTGTCATGCTGGAAGACCCAGCCACGTTCCATCTTCAATGCTCTCACTGATGGAAGGAGGTTTTGGCTTAAAATCTCACGATACATGGCCCCGTTCATTCTTCCCTTAACACGGATCGGTCGTCCTGTCCCCTTTGCAGTAAAACAGCCCCAAAGTATGATGTTTCCACCCCCATGCTTCACAGTAGGTATGGTGTTCTTGGGATGCAACTCAGCATTCTTCTTCCTCCAAACACGACGACTTGAGTTTTTACCAAAAAGTTCTATTTTGGTTTCATCTGACCACATGATATTCTCACAATCCTCTTCTGGATCATCCATATGCTCTCTGGCAAACTTCAGACTGGCCTGGACATGTACTGGTTAAAGCAGGGGGACACGCCTGGCACTGCAGGATTTGAGTCCCTCTCGGCGTAGTGTGTTACTGATGGTAGCCTTTGTTACTTTGGTCCCAGCTCTCTGCAGGTCATTCATCAGGTCCCTCCGTGTAGTTCTGGGATTTTTGCTCACCGTTCTCATGATCATTTTGACCCCACGGGATGAGATCTTGCGTGGGGCCCCAGATCGAGGGAGATTATCAGTGGTCTTGTATGTCTTCCATTTTCTTACAATTGCTCCCACAGTTGATCTATTCACACCAACCTGCTTGCCTATTGCAGATTCACTCTTCCCAGCCTGGTGCAGGTCTACAATTTTCTTCCTGGTGTCCTTCGACAGCTCTTTGGTCTTGGCCATGGTTGAGTTTGGAGTCTGACTGTTTGAGGCTGGGGACAGGTGTCTTTTATACAGATGACGAGGTCAAACAGGTTCCATTAATACAGGTAACGAGTGGAGGACAGAAGAGCTTCTTAAAGAAGAAGTTACAGGTCTGTGAGAGCCAGAAATCTTGCTTGTTTGTGGGTGACCAAATACTTATTTTCCACCATCATTTACAAATAAGTTCTTTAAAAATCCTACAATGTGATTTCCTGGATTTTTTTTCTCATTTTTGTCTCTCATAGTTGAAGTGTACCTATGATGAAAATTACAGACCTCTCTCATCTTTCTAAGTAGGAGAACTTGCACAATCAGTGGCTGACTAAATACTTTTTGGCCCCACTGTATATATATATATATATATATATATATATATGTATATATATATATATATATATATATATATATATATATATATATATATATATATATATATATATATATATACATGGATATATATATAGATATATACATATATATATTTCTAATATGTAAATACAATCCAAAATCAAAAAATCAAAAAAAAATATGTTGAAATGAGAGAACTACGTAAAAGACAAAAACGTGAAGTAAAAAGTGTTGGGAACAGTGGGATGAATGTTGTTAACTTGGTTACGACCGTAACACTGGGCAAAACCGGGCCAGGCTTCACTGTTAAATTGTCCTTAGAAATAAACCCACAGCTAATTAAACACATAAAACACTCCCCGATTGGCTGTAATCAGCAGCGGCAGGAAACCCTGGCGCTGCCCGGAGACAGAAACACAGCCAGGTCCTGTGTGGGGAACATTGAGCTCTGTGTTTTCTCACTCATCTGGGCTAATTTGAGACCATTAAAGGGCCACTTTAACCTCCCCGGCTTAAGCACTTTAGATTAGGACCTCTCCCACTTCCTATCCTCTATAACCCCCCCCCCCCATCCCCCAACCCCTCCCTCCCCCGGCCCTCCGTCCCACCCCCCCATCACCTCACACAGCAGTTTGGACACTGAGGCCCCCTGACCCCTCTCCACTCTCTCCAAGCCCTCCCCCAGACGGAGACACCAATAAAACTCCTATGTGTCTGTGGCATTCTTCTTGGTTTGGGTCGATTCACCGACGCTAAACACAGGGAGAGCGGTTCTGGAAAGGGCTGCGGACACACACACACACACACACACGTCCCAGTTTGTTTTCGAAAGTCATCGACTTGAATCACGGAACGATGGGGAAAAAAAGTGTCAAAAGAAATGAAGTAGTCAGCAGTTTATTTTTAGCTTGTCTCTGTAATCCACGCTCGCCCCCCGACCCGTCACACCAGCACTTCCTGATCATCCTGCCCCACCAACTCTCTCCTGAACCCCCCCCCCCCCCCCGGTGTTGCTGATGTCTTGCCCCTTACCGTGTAACCCTTTAGCCTACCTTTACCGTCCCTGCCTCTGCCTCTGCCTGCCCTCCCGGCTTAACCTGTCTCCCCGCTGCGCCTCCTCGCTCTCCTCCTGTGCCCCCCCTCCTGCCCCCACCTCTCCTGTCCGCCTCCAGCACCTGCACTCAGTTCCGGAGGGAAGGAAGCCCCGGGGGCAGGCAGGCACCTCGCAGATGGTTCCGAAATTATACCTTCATTGCCTCCAACCGCCTCTGCCCCCCTCCAGGCCCCCGCCCCTCCACCCCTCCGGCCGGCACTTCCTCTCTGCACCTCGGCCCTGCCTCCGCCGAAGACTGGCTGTCCCAGCGACACGTCCAAGCTGTTGACAGCCCAATCTGCTGCAGAAAGCACCCTCCCGCTCTTAAAGGTGTGCTTGATTTTTACAAGGGGGTAAAAAAGGGTAAAAGGTCGGGAAGGAGATCGGTTCAGCCGTGCTCACCTTTAGGTCGAAAAGGTCCGCTCTTTCAACCCAGCGTGCCGACCCACATCTCTGTGCCATGTCCCTCACCCTAAGGGGTCAAGGCCAGTCGAGTGCTCTGGCTCCACCGCATCAAAAGCATCGAAATATAGAGGTCACTGGGTTTTTTCATTTCACTGTAAATAAGCCAAAATGAAGGTTAATAAAAAACACTGCCCCGTATGTTGTCCTCATCTGAGAGAGGGTTTCTCTGTTCTCAGAGACTTAAAGTGATAGTTCAACATTTTGGGAAATAAGATATACCCTAACTTACCCCTAGTCAGACGAGATGATTGATATCAATGTATTTATGTCCGTACGTGCAGTATTGAGTTAATTACATGGTAGTCGTGAAAGTAGCCTAGCGATAGCAGTAAGCTCAAGGTAAACGCTAGCATGGTTCCCAAAAGTGACTAAATACTCCTTCAAAATTATTCGAAAGCTGTGTTATTTACATATTATATCATCTGTATTTCACGAGTCGAAATGAAAATGTAAAAGTTATTGAAACAGATAGACGGTTGGAGCTATTGCAATGCGGAACCTTTGTTTCACCTTGTGTCTGGTAGGTGAGGGACCTAACATCTGAAGTAGTGGTGACCATAGACATATATATATATATATACGAAATGTGCGAAATACTGAAGATGTAACATGTAAATAACACAGCTTTGGAATGTTTTTAAGGAGTACTTAATCCATTTTTGGAAACCATGCTAGCGGTTACCTCGAGCTTACTGCTATCGCTAGGCTACTTTTACGAGCACCACATAACTAACTTAAGAGACGTACGGACATAAAATTGATATCAATCTCTTCTGACTAGGGGTAAGTTGGGGCATATCTTATTTCCCAAAATGTTGAACTATCCCTTTAACACACACAAACACACACACACACACACACACACACACACACACACACACACACACACACACACACACACACACACAGAGAGAGAGCGCTGTGCTTCAACAACTCCCAACTGTAAATGAGATCCGTGTGGCTGTCCGAGGCCTCGCCAACCGCTGCTCCTCCTGATTGATAATGAGCATTAACCGGCTCACACCTCCTGTGCCCTGTTTTCCAGCCTCCGATGGGCTGGTGTGAAATCACAGGGCCCAGCGCGCACATTACACCTGCTGGTGAAGAGCTCGGAATAACAGGCCCTCGTCACAGGCGGGAGCGGAGGCCATTTCCCATGTGCTTCCAGGAAGCTTTTCCATCATGTAAAATGTGTATCTTTTCCATCTGTGCCTAGGTCTCTAAAAAGCCCCACATCCCCGCTCTGAGTTAGGGGAGGTTCTTCCCCTTACGGAGGCGGAGAACAACTCACTGCCTGTGCCGGTGTTTTTTTTCTTTTTGTAGTTCATCCAGTGTTACCTTTGTTATGTTGGTAATAATGAAGTAAGTCTGCCTCGTAGCAAATGAACATCCGGCAAGCTGATTGACCTCATCACTATTAATAGGGGCTGGGGGGGTGCAGGTGGGGGGGCAGGGGTGGGGGGTAGGAGGGGGTGGAACGAGGAAAGAGCAGGCCAGGCTAGTGCTCCACCGCTGCAGCAGTGACTGGCAGCCAGCAGATCGAGTATGACTCACACAGTTCTCTCTCTCTCTCTCTCCCCCCGTGTGTCTCCCTCCCGCTCTCTCTTTTCATCTCTCACTCTCCGTCTGGCTTTGTCTCTCTCTCTGCCTCCCTATCCTCTGTCTGCCGGTGTCTTGCCTGGTGCTCACATACAGTGTCGATGGAAGGGGGTCCGTTGTGTAGCCTCTTACCGACACCAACAGCAGATCCAGCCAACGACCTCCTCTATCAGGCCGGGGGAACGACCACAAAAATCACCGGCCACACGGATCTAGACGAGCCCGTTAGCACACTCCTTGGCCTGGCATTCCCCATTCCATAAATGTTTTCCTTTGTCCGTCTATATATCTCATTTACGGCCTTTTTTACAGGCCTCTGTCTCTCCCTCTCAACCCCTGGACTCGCCACATCTCTTCCCCTTCTCTGTCATGCCACATGGCTCCCTCTCCCTCTCGCCCTCGCTCTTGTTCTGCTGCTCCTCCATCTCCCCTCTGTTTGGTTATCCTCCATCTCCAGGCAGTCAGCTTTGCAGGCAGCTAATTATAGGCCACGCTGTGGAGCGGAGGGCCGGATGTGACAGCATGCTGCTGTACTGTGTCTGAACGTATGTGTGTGTCTGTGTGTGTGTGTGTGTGTGTGTGTGTGTGT
>CM030177.1:14480038-14557538 GCA_017639675.1 Aplochiton taeniatus
TACACACACAGCCAGTGCGGGGCCAACCCTCCTTCTCTGTAGCCAGCCAGCTTGCTCAAAGAGAATTTCCCCCCCTTCTTCATCCTTCATCTCCCTTCTTTATATTGCAATAATAGCAGCAGTATTCAATCATTGTATGTGTGTAGGCACACACACAAACAAACACACACACACACACACACACACACACACACAAACACAACGCACATACATGTGAATCTCTTTGACAACGATAGCAGTCGTTTTCAATCCACGCATGTGCGTTTACACGCACATGTATACATCCATACACATGCACAACAACCACAAGAATCATGAAGAGCAAGGAGGGTGGAGTGGGGAGGATGACTCACATTTCAAAGATACCCCCCCCCGCTCTCCCCCTGTCCCGCTACACAAACACACACACACACACACACACACACACACACACACACACACACACACACACACACACACACACTCACGCACAACCAGGATGTATCGTTTGGATGCAACCCACATCCTGGGAAGCTCCCATCTGAAAGTCGGTTTGGACTGACAACGAGGGGATCTCGCTGCCTGCTGTCCACATGAAGTCGAGGTGAGAACCCCGTTGCCAGGGGCGACGGAAAATCGCACATGTGAGGTGAGGGAAGGTATAACCAATCAGCCTTTCAACACACATTTCTAAGAACTCCCAAAAGCCAGGGAAGGAAACTAGTAGCAACATGCATGCAGGACGCCAAACTTATAACATGCCAGCCTGAGGTTTGCAAGGTTGAAGAATCAAATGGAACAGAAGCACAAACAGGTCAAGTACAGCAGCCAACCGGGAAACATATATTTTCACAGCCCAAGGGGGGGGGGGGGGGGGGGATTTAGGCATACAAATGGCCACTAACAAATCTCTGGCTTTGTCAATGATGATCAAATTCTGCTCAGCCTCAACAACTGACTGTGTCAACAGAAAGGATCCTGACCGGTTTGGGGCTGACTTGCAGCCCGGTAGTATGAAAAAGGGAACTAGACTAAGCCCCTGTTATTTATTGATCTTTAAAACACATGCAGAGAGAAAGCAGCTGGCCAGGACTCTAATTTCCATCAATTACGTTCGGAAAACTTCCTGCTCCGTAAATCGAGAGCAGTTGACAGGACACGGACCGTTCCTGGCAAAATGCATTCTTCCTAAATGACATCTGGATAACAAGCACATCTGCACCGGGGGACTCGGAGCCTGTCGGACAGAATAGAACTCCATGGGATTCGTCTTTAGAAACAACTTTTCGTCCTAATCAGAAATAAATTAATTATTGTGTGCATTTGGTGCTTGGCAATCCGCACTCTTTTCATTATGCAGCAACATTTTATTTTCCTGCAACATTTTGTAAATAACTTCGACCAAAACGTACAGCCGTTTTTATACACATTCCTACATAGAGCAAGCAGCATGCTATTTGATGGAATGAACACCTCATGTGCAAGCACATTCTAGAAAAGGGGTTGTATAGTAAATGGATCTATAAAAGCAACACATTTCTTTACTTCGCTAGTTAGATTTTGAAGGTCTGCAGAATTACTGATACATCGTCCAAAATGGCATGCCATGTGTACGTACTAATAGTATCTAAGCACTGCAGATGTCCATTAGGCACGCATTCATTCATAGCGAGCGTTAGGCTATTTTTTTCTTTCAGAAGCAATTTTTCCTGTGCTTATCTCAACCTACCATCTTTGCCTGAAAAAAAAACCCAATCAATCATGTTTTATCTGGATTTTCAATATTGTAGTCTGTACCCTGACACGTGGTCACACACTTAAATTTGGGTGTTTTGCATTGAAACCCTTCCACTCCACCTTCATCATGATCAACCATGTTTGTACAGTCAAGAGTTTTTGTCTGTCTTGATTGAAGAGGAATTCACACAGAAATAAACTTGTGGTTTGCAGTCAGTGTAATTGAGTAAGTCAACATGATTTATACCCTGTGTATTATATCTACAACCCTTGGGTTTGTGTATTTCCATTTGATTACTTTCATTTATCATTTAAAAAGACTTCACATCATTTACACATCTTAAAAAGTATTTTAATATTAAAGAACACACATCAAGGATAAAACGCTCTACTTTCAGATAAATTCATTCCATTCTCCCCATGAGCTGGCTTGTTTTATACAGCCATCCCATCATACTGCAAAACCGCCTCCTTATCCAACAATCAAGACAAGAAAAAAAGAAGCAAGACTGCCCCCTGTTGGTAAAAAGAGGCAAATGCATGCAATTGTTACACACAGATTGAAATATAACAATACAGTAATAAGGCATTGTTTTACACATCACAGACTTTGATTGCAAATAGCACGTGACACTTAAATTACCATTATTGAAAAGTTACACAATTCACAAAATCCAGTATTTTGCGTCAAGAGAGAGAATTGGTATTGGTCCCATTCATCTCGAGCAAAGACATTTCTTCCCCTCTTTCTTCATTTTCTCTTATTCATAGGTGGATTTTGAGACCAGACAAAATCTCTCTCTGTGAAGATGATTGCACACATACTCAGTAGATGAAGAGAACTCTGGTTCGAGGGAGAGTAGAGAAGGGGTCGGCCATTTTGCGGATCTTGGCATAGTTGATAAACCCTCGGAGAAAGAGAAGGAACCCTGAAGGGAACATAAGGAAAAAAAGGTTTATCAACAAAATATTTTTGCACACAATAAAACATATCAAATCATTTCGGAGAAAAGTAGTTGACAAATCAGATTTAACTACGGGTTTATATTAAAAATGAAAGTATTTCACACCGTAGCCTTATGTAAAAGTAGAAATGTTTGTATTGCTAACAGGCTCTCTAAACCTTCTTCATCTTAAAATTCTACACAGATTCCAAGACCTAAATTCCCTAACCTAAATATGATCCAGAAAAAATGGTTAACAAACAGAGTATGTCTTATACACACACATTTAGAAATAGGTGAAAAAGATAAGATTTCAGCCATTTTTTATACTTATTCAAAACCTTATCTTAGTCCTTTGTGACTTCCCCCATGTTTACAAACTGTCCATAATTTCCCTATTTGCATATGAACCCTACACTTACCCAGCAACAGGAAGACCCACCACAGCCAGTACTGCCCATCAAAGTAGCCAGGGAAATATGTGGAGAACTGAAAACACACACAGCACGCATGTATTGACTGGTCAAAACCAATGGGTCAGAGATGTTTGTTTCTAGAGATGGCTAGAGCATTTCAAGAAAGTATAGACTTCTGTCAAATTTTAGCCAGTGCGAAATGCGTTTGTAGTCTAGTTTTTGCACGCATGTATCCGGAGGAAATGTGCTGCGTGTGCAAATGCATGTGGTATGAATAGTAAGTGTGCGGCGTGTATCTCTCACCCTGACTATGAGGACCCATTTGATGAGCGAGAGGCCAAAGCCAGAAATGGCCCCGTAGCGCCCAGCAGCTGAGGTGGTCAGACAGAAAGACAGGAAAAAGCCAATCCAGTTGAACAGGAATGCCACTGAGGAGGAGATCAAATGGGGGTGAAGTCAGCACAATGGAGTTCACATTTTATTGTATTATCATATGTTTACCAGTAAAATCCTCTACTCTACAAAATTCATGTTGTTTTGTACAGCTTTTTTTTTTTTTTTATGTAGGTACATTATCATTGTCAATGATGACACCAGATATTTTTGAGAATTCCCTTAGGCACAATGTACTTACTGAAGAAAGTGAGCACGAAGATGCCATCATTCCCTATCCTCAACTGATCCATGTCCTCATAGTCGTCCCTGGCAACAAAGTCCTCGTCCTACAAACAGACAGACAGGGAGAGAAACACGTTAGTTAAGACGTTCGGTCTTAATTACACGGCAACTAGAGGACACACACACACACACACACACACACACACACACACACACACACACACACACACACACACACACACACACACACACACACACACACACAAACAAACACCTGTGAGGTTTGTATACAAAAATACAAATAAAAAAAGACTACCTGCTATGGAACAAGTTCTACTCTACAGATGTCTCTTGTATTGCCCATCCAGAACTGCATCAGAAAAGTCTGGCTCTACATACTGTCATCGGCTTTGCCCAACTGTTGATGCAGTGGGATGACAAGACACCCAGTTGGATTCTATAGGTTCAGTTACATTGCAGTCTAACCGTTGAATTAGTTGAACTCAATTCTTTGTCAAATAGGACACCTTCATTTAATCACTAAACGCTGCATAAAGGTTGCGGAAGCACTAGGGAGTGACAGGCAGGGGCTGGCAATTTGACAGAGCAATGTTGTTTTTCGGCCTGACATCGTGCCCACTATTCATTTCACACACTCAGACCGTTACCTCCAGTGAACTACGCAATACATCATCAAAAGTCTCCAGGCGTTCCCTGTGCGGGGCCTGTGCTCCAGGCAAGCAGTGTGTGGCAGAGAAACACAGACAGGCGATCAAACAGGGGAGGACATGCGGTGAGGCAGTGCAACACATTCACCACCAGAGGGCAGAGATAAGGCAGCTCACTCAGAGTCGAGATCGAAATAATTGTCAGGGCGGGCCTGCTTACAAATGTGACTCAACATTTCTTTTCAGAAGGATAAACCTGTGAGTGTTATTGTCGGGTCCACTAAACAAAACGCATCGATGGCTTTAGACACATATTCCTTAGCCAGAGGCCAAACTATGTCATGAAGAACTATTACAGATTCAATTCCGACAGCTAAAAAGATAAGCGCAGTTTTGCTGGTCCAATACAATGAGCATAAATGGTATAGAACTATGAAACCTGTTAGAGGTGCTAAATTAGTCCTTGAGCAGGTGAAGGCTGAGCTATAGATGAAGCCTTGTTTGACAGAGAAAATCTACTGATCTCTTATTACACCCATAGTTCCTTGGGGAGCGAAAACATACAGTCTGTTTATCTTTAAAACAAAAATATATAGCTTGGGGTAACGTTTATGAGGTGATGTGTTTCCTAAAGCAACCACTACATATTATGTATGAACATAATGTACCACGCAAAGCAACCAGGAAAGAATGTGTGTGTATAGAGCAAGAGAGAGATGGTGCCACGCACTCTTCCTGTTACCAGGGGAACAGTTGTTTCCACCTTGGTCCGCTCTGCTTCGTCGTAGGAGGGAAGGGAAGTGGCAACGTTGTAAGATGGAGGCTTTGGGAATCCCCCGTTTTCTTTATAGTCAAAGTAGGCTGAGGGGGGGGGGGGGGGGGGGGGGATCCAACCCAGAGAAAAGTTAAGAGGGGAAAAAATGTGTTTAGTGACAATCTGAAATCGAGGTGCATTATAGGAGAATCTTGAGTGACATGTCTTACCTGCATTGTCAGTTGCAATGCTGCTGTAAGGGGGCGGAGCGTCGGCTGCTGTCTGTGGTCCCTCCTCCGGCCCCTCCTCATTGGGAAGCTGAGGGGATAAAACATATCAAAACGTTTGGTTTCTGTATGCCTTCTTGACAGCGCCTACCATTTAAACTGCAACAATATAAGGGAACACAAGCACCGTCTTGTATTATCTTTTCGAGGACATAAATTGGTTTGACTTGAAACAGGGCAGAGCAAATTGTTACAGCCACTGCTTAACATTGTTTCAGTATATCCTTTAGATTATTTTGCTGAATGACACTAAAAACCGGACTCTACATTCTTACAAACACAATGGTTTAGTCCAAGGACTCTGATGACAAGATAAGATACATTTATATTTTCATATCTTGCGTCAAGATGAGAAAATACATCCTATACTTGACAAAAAAAGTACATATTTAAACCACTCCAGGAGAATGTTCTGTGTTGGATTTCAATTGCACAAGAGTAGTGACCTTACTAGAATTAAAAAGTTCCTATGGCCTGCTAATGCATCAAATGTAGCCAATGAAAACTCAGATAAGACGCAATCACATTACCAGCCAGCCAACCTTGTAAATTGTAACGACAAAAGAACATGTAGCAGCTATATCTACCTACCTAGTAAACTATGTAAGCTTATAGGTTAACTACCTGTCACTAAACTTGTGGGACAATGATTGCGCAGGTAGGCATAATCAATTTCATTTCCGTGTTCATTGCTGCATATCTTAGCGTTTAGAATAAAGCTACAACATTACCACTTCTTAGACGAAAATCTGTTACAAAAATCCACAATAATAAAGAAATATCGAGTGACCTGCTCATGTGAATATAGCTTCCCTAGCTGGCAACAGATCGAACGTTAGCTAACTAGCTAGTTACGATGTCAATGAACAGTAAGCGCAGATTAGAATAGATTTATTAGACTAGCTGCACTCTATCACAAAGAGGCAAGGTAAACTCCCCACAACAGTTAACACAAGACCTAGGTATACGGTATAGTGACATTAATGATCAAAGAGCTAGCAAGGTTGATGATTGCAAACATTGGCCACCCGAAAGGCATCGTCACGACAACATATCTGTTTACCTGCTGATATCTGGCACTCGGCTCAGTCATCCTGAAATAGAAAACGGTTGACAATAAAAACTAATGTCTGAACCGAGAGTTCTCAAAATATAGCTAAATGGCTTAGCGTAAACGACTGAATACAGGAATGCAAGCAATACTTGGCTGACTATCACGTCCCTCCCAGTTGCACGGCGTTGGTAAACTAAGAATAGTATGGCAGAGAGCACTCTGCTGCCCCCATCTGTATCAAATATGGCCTACAAACAAAATAGCTATACGAACACGAGCTATTGTTTTTTGTGTTTGTTTGGGGGACTTTTAGATCATTTTGTGGTTGTTATTTAGACGACCTAAAGCTGCATCTATGTTCACCGATCAGCCACAACATTAAAACCACCTGCTTAATGTTTAGGTCCCTCTCTGACTGCGGCACCGACTCCGCAAGACCTTTGAAGTTGACCTGTGGTATCTGGCACCTAAGACGTTAGCAGCAGATCCTTTTAAGTTCTGTAAGTTGCGAGGTGGGGCCTCAATTTATGGATCGGACTTGTTATTCCAGCACATCGCACAGACGCTTGATTGGATTGAGATCTGGGGAATTTGGAGGCCAAATCAACACATTGAACTCAAGCATGTTCCTCAAACCATTCCTGAACGTTTGCAGTGTGGCAGGGTGCAATACCCTGCTGATGGAGGCCACTGCCATCAGGGAATACCGTTGCCATGGAGGGGTACTTGGCTTGCAACAGTAGGTCGTACATGTGAAAGTAACATCCACATGAATTCCAAGACCTGGGGTTTTGGGTTTTGTTATGGCTTAATTTTGTACCCACCTACTGCAAGCGAGAAATTGTTAGACTCAACTCAGAACTAATTAAATACATGAAAATACTTATAAATAAGTGAAAGGTTTCACTAAAATAACTTACCTTCAAATATATATATTTTTAAATGCCTCAAAAAGTCCTTTGACCCATATTCAATCAGAACTGAAACAGATTGTGTGGCTACACAACCAACCGAAACAAAATTATTGAGGAGTTGTATGTTTGTGTAGTTGTATAGTTTTGGAACAGACATTTTAAGTGTGCAAAAATGTTGTACAGTTTTTAAGACAAGCTAAGCTTTTTTTAATCCATAGGATAAATACAACTGTGTATCATCAGATTAATTAACAATGAATTTCAATAGTGTGTCTACCAATGATACAGCCAAGGCAAATGTGTGCCTTCTTATCTATGACTTCCTACCTTACCTTATTTCCCGTTGCACCTCTTAATACAGTTCGAATATAAAGAAAGAACCACAACGCCAAATACTTGTAGTTTATTGAAAGGTCTATTGTATCTTCATCTGATAAAAAGACAATAACATTACTCCTGACACTCGTGTGTAGTAAGCGTGGTTTGTTGAGTTAATCATTCGGTCGTGTGGTACTTCACCAGCACGGGGTAAGTGGTGCCTATATGCTTCTGGTTGTGGTGGTGGCACACAATCTCCACCTCATACGAACTGAAGGTCACTTTGACACGCTCATTGGGGGAACTGAGGAAACACAGGGTGTAGAGAGCGAACTCAAACTCAGGACTGACGCCGATGAAGATGCTGCCTTTTGGCTTCATGCCATTCTTCCAGCTGAACTGTAACGCCAGGATGTGCTTGTTCTCATCAGGCTGGTTTGTGAGGGCAGAAGATTGTTAAAGGCAGACAGATGCAGTCTTAACACTTTCATTTAAATGAGTTGTGTGTATGCAAGCCATGATATACTGTGGATGGCTTGAGCATGGAGATTCACCTGTGGGGAATTTGGGGACACCCTGTAGCCTTTGTAATCGACGTGGCCCAGCTTCTCTTGCAGATAGAGCTGAATCCAGTTGTGAAAGCCTATTACAGTACGTAATCTAGTCTCTCCAACAAACACATGCTCGAACCCTGAGGAGTCTGGCCTAGAGAGAGACACACAGGAACATCAGAGATTCTCATTGTAGGTGTGAGTAATAGCCACGCTGTTGTTGCTCATTTTCAATAAGGGCATGGTCATATCGTTTAAAATGCTTTAAGTGTATTATCTCCTGCAGAGAAAGAAAACACAAGCATTCTGTGTGTGTGTGTGTGTGTGTGTGTGTATGTGTGTGTGTGTGTGTGTGTGTGTGTGTGTGTGTGTGTATTGTACACTCCACATCAAAAGTGGCAGTTACGTGCTAGGGAAAAAAACGTACTTGCTAGAGCCTCCTCTGGCATATAGCTCAAACCAGATCCTGTAAAGCTGCTGCTTAAACTTGGTCAAGTCTTTGGGAGAGAGTTCCTTCTCCACCAAGTAGTTGTGAGCAAGCTGAAAACAGAAAATCGTTTGGCAGTAGCTGAACAAAGTTGTATGGCTATTCGACGAAAGTTTAGACCAGGGTCGTTTTGAACATATTTATAAATTAGAGATTACAAATGTATGTTCTTATCAGTGTAAGTATGAATGGAAATAAACTTCAATGTAGTTGTGGGCCATTATAGGAAATAATGTGATACAGGCCAGCAACAAATCGTGTTGGTTTGTTGGGTCGCAAACAAGGACCCAGCTACCTCCATAGTACGTGTCTGAACAAGACAATCCAGAAACAAGTGATTCTCTGCTTCTTCCTCGGGGGTAACGATCTCAGGTGTGCCCGTGTCACTCTCATAGTTATCCAACAGGGAGATAAAAGCTGTAAGGAAACAGTCAGTTTAGTTCAGGAGAGTTCCACACTGTACCTGTGGGGGGCCACTGTCCTGTTGTGTGTGCTGCAACCAGGGCAAGCCCATTCCCAGGCCCTTACCTTGAAAGCTCTCCTTTTTGAATACGCTCTCATCAACAAATGTGAACAGAGGAGACCCAGCTCCATCATTGTCATCCTCCATCTCAGCCATTAGGCCCCCCGCTTTACCCTACAGCACAATAAAAACCAGAGAATAACACACGCATTATTATCAAGTATGGTTAACACTCATTTGAGAGTGTTTAGAATGAAGACACATCTAAGCCAATTGTTTTTCCATCAAATGCCAATAACTTATACTTAATCTGTTTGCTTACGGGTTGCATTTTATATGCCTAAAAGAAGCCAGTAAGTCATCATTCCTAGTGAATCACGCAGAGGTTAAATTGCAATCCTACAACCGCGGATACCAATTCCACCAACGGTATGTTAAAAAGATATTTTGATACTCCTATAATACTTTGATATTTTGTCCCTAGCTGTGTTTATCTAAAGTTGACCAGTGTTAATACCTTCAAGCGTTAAACATATGGTGCTGGGTATGTATAACAAAGACATGAAATGTAATGTAAATAAAAAAGTAGGATTATTATTATTAACAGTTTGATATTTATGTCTTTGAGCAATTTTTTTTAAACAATTTGTAGGAGTTAAAATAGTGTCTAAGAGAAGCGTGAAAATCAGATAAAACAAGAATGGATCCACCATCTTCACTACCTGGAGGGAGATCCGGTAGTCTTTTCCAGGTTGAAGTCTGTTGATGTCATTGTCCCATAGCTGCTGCGCTATGGAGGACAGTTCCTTATCACTCTCAATCGGGAAGTTTTCGTTGGTTAGTGGCTCAGTCATGACTTGGCTGCTGGATATGTATGATTCCTTCAATGGGTAGAGAAAAAATAGGTGATTGAGATTTTATTAATCATCATGGTTCCATAATGTGGCTTCATAAAGTCTATATTGTAATTTGTACTTCGATTCCGTTGACAAAACTAGTTGTTTCAATTCCTCATTACTTGAGTCAGCATTATATCTTAAGACATTCATGTCATACTCATCTTCATATATCATTAATGTTTTTACGCTGACAGACTGTATAATATGCAGAGAATTCACAATATGACATAATACAGAGCGCATAATACAGCTGAAGCCTAAACAATAACAACCAATCATTTCTGAGTGGAACACCGTCACCCAACAATGCCCACACAGAATACCAACCATACCAAGCGACACAGAACAAGGCACACCAAATCGTTCCATTATCGTTCATATATCCCTATCATCAAGTCTAATCACACGTGGCATGTCAAATTTACAAACCTATTAATCTTATTTTTTTGCCTCGGTTTGCGGCTGCTTCAGGAGTCGGTAGTCCTCTAGATGGTTATCTGTTGAAAAAAGGTATCTTTTCTGGCATAGTATCTATTAGTCAGTCAGTCAGTCAGGTCGGAGAAAAATAGGGGTGCCCTTTTGCACCACGAGGTAGGGGATAGGACAGGACAGAGGGGGCACTTTTTAAAGGGTTATTCAGTGTCAGCAACTCTAACCAAAGGGATTAAACTGTGTTGTACTGCTTTTGAATCTCTTGTCACAATGTAAACTCTCTTTGTCACTTCAGTTTTGTTACTCTGCCTTTCGCTCTCTTTCTCATTCTGTTTCCCTTCCAAGCCTCAGCCCACTTTAGCATTGACCCTTAAGAGTTAAGATCTGGCAGATTGGCATATTGTAGGGCAGTCTGGTTTTTAAAGGGAACATTGCATTGCCACATAAACTAAGCTAAATGAATAAACAGTAAAGCACTTTTAGGTTCTTGTCTCAGAGTTTCAGTTAGGTTTTGCAAATAAAATGTGCAAGAATCAGATGGAGGATGTTTGAACTGCTAATATACAAAATAATGATATACAATCACCTCGTTTCAAAAAAGTTTTTATTTTGGACTGCTCCTAGTCAAATGTCAAAGCTTCCTACTTCTGCGTGGCCTATGTGAGCAGCATTGTGAGCACCTGCATGGCTTTTTTTGACCTTGCTTACAACGCTGTTCTTCCAGCCATTCACACCCATAGTAGGGTAACATGAGTGGTAAGCTATTGCGAGCACAGCCTTTGTGCCGTTGGGCGTCCTTGGGTCTTCTCTGCCATCGGCGTGGTTCAGCACTGTTTGTGTTTGAGGAAGAGGCCTACACTACGGTTGCCCGCTATTGTGCTGGAAAGAACCAAAGTGGCTTTAATGGTTTGGTGCTCCTACTAGATGCAACAGCTGCGAGGCTCAACACAGGGGTGAGATAATTACATATAAATTACATCAAGCACCAACTAGAAGGAGAGCATTATTGGAAGAAAAAAAAATTGAGAGAGAATAAATAAATTCACAGCATAGAGTTGATGGCATTTGTGTATTGATCCACAGGGTTCACAGAGAACGTGACACAATGTTTTCAAAGCATAAACTGAACATTAACAATGTCTAAATATGCTTAAAACACAGATGTGTTAGTAGGAACATAAAACACCTGGCTCTTAATAAAAAAACGACCAGTTCCAGAATTTTGAACAATGAATGTAACAATTGGTAACGAGAACTATTTCATTCAGTGTTTCTTGGTTGTTAAGATGGCAAATATGTATAGAGTATATGAAGGAGATATGAGTGGAGATTTTAAAATGGAAAACAGTTTTTTTAGTACAAAAAGAATATTTTCAAAAGAGAATTAATTATGATCAAGTCCCTACTCAATTAAGGAAAAAATCATAAATTAACAGAGGCATTCATAATCACTATGAAACGAACGATACAAAAAATTTGAATTGGTGCTCGGCACCAGAAACCCTGATTTGTCAACATTCCATAAAGACCTTAATCAATATTATTTGGCAAGGCCTTTGGTTTTCCTTTTCATGTATATGTTCAGTTCAAAAAGGTGTAACAAAGTAAGATACTTGGTATAACTCGTAATCAAAAAAAAAAGTAATTGCATGCGAAAATTAAGCTAAATATAATCCACAAATATTCAATCCATTTCATTTTTTACCTCTTATATATCGAACTTGGTATATCATGGGCACAGTTCAAACAGCACAACGCCAACTCACTCAGATCACTGCAAATGTGTCACTGTATTTCAAACAAACACATTTGTTGAATACTGATCCTCCACTCAATGCCAAAACCAACTAATGACAACGTGCCAGGCCCCTGAGTATTTCACTTTTTTTTAATAGGCAAAAGAATAGACGACTTGGCATGCTTAAGCTTGGATTGTACTCTGAGAACCAAAATAGCCTACTATTTGGCCTGCTTCCTGGTGACGGAACCCCAAATTTGAATATCTACAGTTAACCGGTGATGGTGTAACGCAGCTCGGTCTGACTCTGCGTCCTGCCACTGCTAGTGTGTTGAGGGCAGAGTAAAGTGCATACGAATGGGGAACACAGCTGGGAGGAATAGCACTCCTCAGTCCTCTTCGTCACTCCAAAAGGCATCGTCCTCATCAACATCCACTCCCTGAAACAATCTAGAGAAGAAAAAACAAAAACAAAAACTGCAAGATTGTAGGATATGTTTGGGTGGCTTCAGTTTGGTGTGGTGGAGTGTGCGTGTGTGTGTGTGTGTGTGTGTGGGGGGGGCGCGGAGGGGGAGGTGTGTGTGTGTGTGTGTGTGTGTGGGGGGGGGGGGGCTACTCACTGGTTGAAGCAGGGGGAGTTGGGGTTGTTGAAGTGGCTGTAAGGGTTGACCCGTGTGAGCTGACCCAGACACAGCCAGCAGAAGTACTGCTTACAGGTGGTGCACGTCATCTTGTTACAGCCATCCACCTTCTATGGATATGGAGAGGGCAAACAGAGAGAAGATCCATCAAATAACGGGGGGCATTCGTTTTTAGTATGCGTAAAGGCAGCAAAATGTAGGGGCTTTGCTTCTAACGTTCATCTAACCAAAAAACCTGCCCATCTCTGCTTGGAAATAACAAAATGAGAGCATGAACAATGTATCAAAATAATGCCAATCAATCCTAGATCCAGAGGCTCCGTCTTGACTGATAGCTTTACTTGTATGTTGGTGCCACAGCGCGGGCAGCCCTTGCAGTTCTCAGTGAGCCAGTCTCTGCTGAACGACTCCTCCACCGCCTTCTGGATGACCCTCTTCCCAA
Organism: Aplochiton taeniatus; assembly: GCA_017639675.1. NCBI lineage: Eukaryota > Metazoa > Chordata > Actinopteri > Galaxiiformes > Galaxiidae > Aplochiton > Aplochiton taeniatus. Next base: position 14,493,381 of record CM030177.1, read on the forward strand.
AGCGCTGCTCCATGAACTTCTTCGCCTCTGAGCTGGCGGACAAGTACTCATCCCTCAGGCCCCGTAGCTCCTCTGGAGTGGGACAGACACAGAGACTTGATGGGGTCAATGGGAGAGAGAGAGGGGGGGGGGGGGAACAGGCGACCCTCTCCGTCCGTGTTTTTTTTACCTGAGTTGACCCTGCAGTGGGACAAGCCGTGGTAGCCCAGCTTGCAGAGGGTGCAGAAGGCATACTGGCAGGAGGGGCAGATGCCCATGGTGGTGTCTGGCTCCACCATGACGGCTGTGGTGCAGGACTGGCGGGGGCAGTACACCACGTCCGCCATCAGGTCCAGGCTGGACTGGAGCAGGAGGCGGTCGTAGCGGATGTACAGCTCCTCACCCACCAACAGCTTGACCTGGGAGGAGGGGGACAAACAGGGGGCCGACTTTCTGTTGGATCTCTGATTTTAAAGGGCTGGAAAGTCAAATCAAATTCAGATTGTTCTGAATAATAGAGCTTGCCCTCACACGCACTTCTCCTTCGCACTCACATTGAGACACACACCTTACTGCGGCACGCACCACACGGAGCTCGTTTACCTGTGAGGGTGAAGCCAGGGACGTACAGCTGGGCTCAGGGCAGTTAAGGCATTGGACGTTCCCCTCTCTGATCTGCATCTCGAAGTACTCGGTCATGCAGGCCTTGCAGTAGACGTGCTGACACTCCTTGAAGCACGTGCAGCCGGCGCCCAGCTTCTCGGTGAAGCAGATGTTACAGCAGAACACCTTGGCATCGAAAACCCTCTGCCGCTGGGCCTCGTCAAAGTCCAGGAGCTGAGGTAGGACGTTGGACCGCGGGTCCATCACCGGGATGGCCCTTGGGTCCAGCGGGGGAGACGGGGAAGTCGCTCTGGCCTTCTTCTTCGTTTCCTCCGCTTCGTTGCGGAGGGGACTCCCAGATCGCTTCAAACCTACAGGGCAGATATTGACACTATTTAAGAGTAAGATCAAATCTACTTTCTCATCAAAGTATGGAGGAATCACGGCTACACAATAAGGGGACACGTTGGTCCCTCGGAACACACACCTCCGTTGGCAGCCGCGCACTTTCTCTGCTCGGCCACGACCTTGCTGCCCATCCTGACCACCTCCAGTGGAGACTTGATGCCCAAGAAGTCCAGCACCTCCTCCTTGAGGAACTGGATCCAGGTGAACAGGACCACAGAGCCCTGGTTCTCTTCCCATAGCTCATCCAGACGCCTGCATAAATCACTCATCTGTGGACGAGAGAGGCATGGATGGTGAGTCAGAGTGAGAGTGGCAAATAAAAAGACCATAAAATGTACACGATACCATTGATGGCCAACAGGATATACAGTTAGAGTCTTTCGGGGAGAAATTACATCTCAAGTGTTGATAAAGAACTACTTTTTCAAAACCGTATTCTGAACAGGCCAGTTAATGCATCACCCTATTCTGATTGTTCAACCTGCATGATCTTTGTGTGTATATGTGTGTGTGTGTGTGTGTGTGTGTGTGTGTGTGCATCAAAAGGGGTTTGTAGCAGTGGTCTCACCTGTGCTTTTGTGAGCCATTTGGAACTTAGAGTAAACACTGGAGATGAGGAGGAAGGGTAGTCAGATGGAAGTTCGAAGTTGAGCACCAGAGGAGGTAAAAAGCTGATACCGTATTCTGTCGGGTTCTCCCCTTTCAAAGACACATAAATAAATAACCATTCAGTTAAGTGCTTAGCGGAGTCTTTACGTGTAATGCCAATAGTAAAAGTGGACAAAAAATAACCACCATAAAGCATTGATTACCCTTCATGGCATGACTTGAATAAGCAAAAAACTTTGCAAGAATTGAAGAAATTTGGGGTGAGATCTGCTAAATGTATTACACGAATATGCATCTCAAACTTTTGAGAATGAATATGTGTTTTTAGACTTCGCAGTGATCATCTGTTACAAGGCACACGGCTGAGAAAAAAACTACATGACAGGAGAAAAACCCACAATCAACAAATGTGAGTGTTTTCTATTGGTGTAAGCGTCTGTAGTCGATCTGTGATCCGGCCCAACAATTCTATTGCCATTCACTACAAATCAAAATGTGATTGGTTGATTTTATTGTCACTCTTTATTAATACTGCATACAGTTTGTATGATCAGGGCCTGCAACAAGGCCATGGAAGGCCCTGGTGGGAGGACACTGCTGGATAACAGAGTTTTTTAAAGAGCAGATTTTTTTCTAAAGTTGTAATACTTTTTAAGTATGGCCCAAAGCAGGTTCTATATAGGCTCCTTATTTCAATGGTGTGATGTGATTGGCCTCCCTTCTTATGAAAGGTGGGCCATCATTTTTTGCTGATCCGATCTGTGACTCAAAACCATGACTCAAACTGAGTTCTGTGATCGGTTGCATCACTTGTTACAGTAGATACCTGCCTATCCAACCATGGAACAAAAAGAATTAGAGCACCACACAATGCAGCACCAGAGATCTGAGTGGGCTTCTAGTCATGAAACATTATGAACAACCTTTAACCACAAGCTTGAAGTCAGGTGGGAGCTCCAGGCATAGCTGGATCTCACCCCCCTGCGCTGAGTCGGCCCTGCGAAACTCCTCTTCATCGTAGATACTCGCTAGAGCAAGCAACTCATCCTCCTGGGCTTCCTGGTCCTCAGACATTTACATTCCTAAAATAATACAACAGCAACAATGACGACAAAATGTCGACTTATTAAATGACAACGGACAACTGACCTCTAGTCAAAATGTTGAATGTAATGATCAAAAACCAGTAACTGAGTGTTGTTTTGCTACATAATTTGGGGGGGAATATGGAGTGTCCCTTAGATTGTAGCTGGTATATCCATAGCATGTTTGCATAGACAAGTCAAACTAATTTCGACCACTAACGTTACAGACTCTTTCCTATGAGCTAGGCACGAGACAATATCAGGTTACTTAATCGTTAGCTTCAGGCTGTTAACGAGGAATCGACAGGACCAGCTGACTTTAAGACTTTAGACATCTTTTCTAAAGTTGGCTAGCGTAGCTAGTTAGCTTGCAAGCTAGCTAAACAATTTTTGTTAACATCGAATGAAAAGAAATGCTAGAAGATCACTGCTGCGACATTTAGTCAATAATATGCAAAGTCATCTCAAGTTTTTTATTTTTTGATATATGCATAATGTTGCTTGTTTACCTTTATAGGGGGCCAGGTAAGGACTAGCTAGAGGTTGACTGTCAGTTCTAAGTAGTAAGTTCAGAGCGGCACCGCTTCTTACAGGAAGCCAGCTGCAGCAGGTACTTGTGTACTTTCAAAACAAGAGTCAGAGCGATTTTTCGTAATTTACACCTTTATTTGTTCATTATTAATAATAAATTCTTACAAGCCAAATATCAGAACAGCAATGTTTTTAAAGTATTTATTTGTGAAAACAATATGTATGAACATTACATCTCTATCATCATTGTAGTTATTATATGCATCCCTTAAGAAGGTTACAGCCTAGTCGGTTTAATTGCTTAACACTGGACCAATTGTCTGATTTATGTTTTACAAATTTAAAGAAACGTTATTCAAAGATTCACAAGTGAAACGTATAAATATTTCCCTGTAAGAAAGCGGGGTGGCACATCGCGCCATTTTTTGCTTTCTGGTCTAGCCACTTGGGAAGTGGGTATGTCCAATGCTAAAAGCTGTGCTAACAGTATTAGCCTCAAGGGTTGTCAGCAAACACATCTCCTTCCTCTTCTCCTCTTCGTTCATGTGTCACCATTAGTCCAGTCATCCCAGTACTGTAAATTATAACATAGTCCTCTGCACCTGAGTTAGGGAAAGAATTGCGTGTGAAAAACTGGAACGGATGTTAACTTAAGGAATGTTAAAAAAGCAGGCTATGCTCATTGACCAACATTTAGGTGTGCTGATTGTGTTCAGATTTAGAAGTCCTGCAGGAGTTCCTAATAGCAATGTATATGCTAAGAGTTAGTAACTTCCAGCCAATGAAGGCCCCATAAAAAATAGCAATACTTCAAGAAACGTATTGATAGAGTAAATCCCGATGGGTTCTTCAGAAGACTAACATGGACTTATTGATAGAGTAGTAATCGATGGGTTCTTTTGCAGACTAATATGGCTAAACCAAAAGTAGGTGAGGGACAAAACAAATTATTATTTTTGTTTTATTGTTTCCACCTGGAAATTAAGAGTCATTGAATTTGTAATTAAATACAGTGGGGCAAAAAAGTATTTAGTCAGCCACTGATTGTGCAAGTTCTCCTACTTAGAAAGATGAGAGAGGTCTGTAATTTTCATCATAGGTACACTTCAACTATGAGAGACAAAAATGAGAAAAAAAATCCAGGAAATCACAATGTAGGATTTTTTAAGAATTTATTTGTAAATTATGGTGGAAAATAAGTATTTGGTCACCCACAAACAAGCAAGATTTCTGGCTCTCACAGACCTGTAACTTCTTCTTTAAGAAGCTCTTCTGTCCTCCACTCGTTACCTGTATTAATGGAACCTGTTTGACCTCGTCATCTGTATAAAAGACACCTGTCCACATCCTCAAACAGTCAGACTCCAAACTCAACCATGGCCAAGACCAAAGAGCTGTCGAAGGACACCAGGAAGAAAATTGTAGACCTGCACCAGGCTGGGAAGAGTGAATCTGCAATAGGCAAGCAGGTTGGTGTGAATAGATCAACTGTGGGAGCAATTGTAAGAAAATGGAAGACATACAAGACCATTGATAATCTCCCTCGATCTGGGGCCCCACGCAAGATCTCATCCCGTGGGGTCAAAATGATCATGAGAACGGTGAGCAAAAATCCCAGAACTACACGGAGGGACCTGATGAATGACCTGCAGAGAGCTGGGACCAAAGTAACCAAGGCTACCATCAGTAACACACTACGCCGAGAGGGACTCAAATCCTGCAGTGCCAGGCGTGTCCCCCTGCTTAAGCCAGTACATGTCCAGGCCCGTCTGAAGTTTGCCAGAGAGCATATGGATGATCCAGAAGAGGATTGGGAGAATATCATGTGGTCAGATGAAACCAAAATAGAACTTTTTGGTAAAAACTCAAGTCGTCGTGTTTGGAGGAAGAAGAATGCTGAGTTGCATCCCAAGAACACCATACCTACTGTGAAGCATGGGGGTGGAAACATCATGCTTTGGGGCTGTTTTACTGCAAAGGGGACAGGACGACTGATCCGTGTTAAGGGAAGAATGAACGGGGCCATGTATCGTGAGATATTAAGCCAAAACCTCCTTCCATCAGTGAGCGCATTGAAGATGGAACGTGGCTGGGTCTTCCAGCATGACAATGATCCCAAACACACCGCTCGGGCAACGAAGGAGTGGCTCCGTAAAAAGCAATTCAAGGTCCTGGAGTGGCCTAGCCAGTCTCCAGACCTCAACCCCACAGAACATTTGTGGAGGGAGTTGAAAGTCCGTGTTGCCCAGCGACAGCCCCAAAACATGACTGCTCTAGAGGAGATCTGCATGGAGGAATGGGCCAAAATACCAGCTACAGTGTGTGCAAACCTGGTGCAGACTTACAGGAAACGTTTGACCTCTGTCATTGCCAACAAAGGTTATCTTACAAAGTATTGAGTTGAACTTTTGTATTGACCAAATACTTATTTTCCACCATCATATACAAATAAATTCTTTAAAAATCCTACAATGTGATTTCCTGGATTTTTTTCTCATTTTTGTCTCTCATAGTTGAAGTGTACCTATGATGAAAATTACAGACCTCTCATCTTTAAGTAGGAGAACTTGCACAATCAGTGGCTGACTAAATACTTTTTGGCCCCACTGTATCTTGCAGACTCAAACAAAACATGTTCTAGGGTGGAGATCACTGTAGGCTTGTGGAGGAGGGGCTGTCAGAGTCAGAATACATTACAGGGAAAATGAGAGACAATCCTATCGCACCTATACAATATATGGACCCTTGGCTGAGGATGAAGGGAGAAAGAGGGTTTAGTTTGTCTAACCTTGACTTCAGGGGGTTTTGGGACCAGGAGTAGTTGCGGCCTCCGGCTGCTCCGTCTCTACTGGTGTGGGGTTAGGGGTGTTCTCTTCTCTTCTTTCACCTGACAGGAAGTCATGGATAGCCGTCTCGATGTGCGGCCGGAAAGTGTGATTCAGTTTAGGGTCAACAACCTGGGTGATGATTCTGTCCACACCTGACTCCAGCATTCCTGACCTGCGCATGTACAGAAAGAGATAGGGTGAGCGAGAGACAGAGATTTGTGAACCACACTGTCTAATGCGTATACATCCCACCGCTACACAGTCACACACAGAGAGAAGAATAGGGAGAGTATATACATAGAATACTTTTTGTTTGCTTTACTCACTGAACAACACTTTGCCTCAAGCCATTTCTCACTTGGTTCTTGTTAATGGAGGGGTTCCAGTCCTGTGTGCTTAGATGTGTGGAGACAAAGTTGTCAACTTTCTGTCGCAGGTTCTGGAAGGCAGGCTTTTAAACAGAGAAATTAGGTTAGAGTAGCCACCTAATTTCCAATATAGTCGACAAACACATTTCGCATAGTAGACACCAAAAAAAAAAGTTAATTAACGGTTGAATGGTAATGAATAAAAACCAAATGTGGCTACACAAGAGTGCTTTCGATAACGTGCTCATAATGAAGTAGATTTGGCCCAAAAATAAATCCCTGGTTTCCCATGGAGCTATACAGAACTCTAGCAGAGCTGTGAGGTTCATTACTTATTGAAATCACTCATTCGTCATTGCAAGCTATATAGGACAGTCTTGGCCTTCTTTATCAGCACATACATTAGTCACTGGCACATGTTTATATACAAGGCACTAGGGAAACAGCTTCCGTTTTACATTAGCTCTTAGATTACTCAACAATGAATGTGATGTTGGCTTTTCACTGAGATCATATATTACTGACAGTGCCTAGGAAACGTAATGGGTTTGAGGAAAAAGCATTTTTCAAAAGTGGTTTGAGTCAGGAGTTGTTCAAGCCAGGGTAAAAAAAAATGGGGAATGGACACAACAAGGGTTTGTCAGAGTGTTAACCTTTAGATGTTGGAAACTCAAAATGTAATTTCGTATGTTAGGATTTTAAATGTAATGTTGTAAGTTGTAGCCTATATTGTTGTATAGGCGTATTTTGAACGTGAAACTTGTATTTGCTGCTGTTTTGACCGGGTCTCCCTTTTGAATCTCAATGAGACTAGCCTGGTAAAATAAAGGTAAAAAAAAGTATCTGCTAAATTACAGTCTTATGTGCATAGCTAGGGTAAGGTCCGCTTTCTGGAAGTGATCAGGAAAAAACACGTAGACCATGCACACATGTTTTCCAAGCCCTTTAAACAACCATAGAGTCCGCTGGTTAAGTTATCTTAACTTGCTACCTTTGTGTCCACGTCTGCCAGACAGTCTCGGCGAAATTCATCGAAGAGACCTCGGTTCTTCAGATGCTCCACTATAAGGGCAATGAGCTGTGGGTCCCCCGGCGGCAGGTTTGCGGCACTTGCACTGCTGCAGCTGCCCTCCGCCATGATTTGAAAAAAGAATAATAGCTAGCAGCTATTATTGGCACAGATATATCTAAAAGAAAAATATAATAACAATGTTTATCCTAACTACTCACTGCACGAAATGCTAATATGCTAGAGGACCTATTCAGTGTTGTTGTTCCGGATAGTGCACTTGATTTGATATACAGGGGACGGTGTACTGAGCCTTCTATTTATTTAACGTTATGACTTAGCTCCAAAAAAATTCCAATTCTACACAGCAGACGTTATATCACAGATCAAGCATACCCTTCTTTGGTCCCTTGCTGCGCATGCTCCTGGATATAAACCAATGAATGCGCACGTTGTTCCACGGCTACGTGTCACATAATTTTCTGGCCAGATTAGACAAGCGTTCCAAAGCCTTATAGATTTACTATCCGGCTATCGCCCTCGTGTGGTTATTTTTGTTCACTTGAAATGCGTAAAACCTGTAATGCAGAAAGTGGACTGCGAGGCAGCAAATTGTTTTAGTAATATACAGCCTACCGGAAAAGAGGGTTTGTTAAAAAGATGGACGAACAGCTGCGGTAGAACCAGGTCCAGGATGAACATGTCAGCTACTTGCAACACAGTTTTTATTGGGCACGAAGCTAGTTTTCACCAGAGCAGTTAACCTTAGCTATCGACCTCACTAAAAAGGCCTTTAAAAAAAAACTTTGCACTGCTCAAATACCAAGGGACTTACCCATTTTAGCTATCGCTAGCTAGCTGGCCTGAAGCCAAACCACCCAGCTAACGCTAACTAGCATTGACGTTGTTGATCGATTTGCTAGCTAGTTACTTACTTGGATAACGCTGATAATTAATATGATTTTCGGTGCTTTTTACTCCGTTGCAGTTTACATTAGGTAAGTTAAACATTGTGTTTACTGGTAAGCTCAACACTAAGCGTATACCCGCTTAAAACGAAAAGTTAGGCCAAACTGACGAGCTTGCTATCGCTAGTAACGTTAACTGCAAGTGAATATGACTTCCAGGAGGGGTGCTTGTGGGGGTGGACTGGATTCCTCTGCCTCTGGCAGCAATAGCACACTTAACAGTGGTAATCGTAAACACAGCATAATCAACAACCCTAACCGCACCGGCACAGATTCTTATGATCGTAAAGTTGGCAAGGTGGGATATGCAAACTCGCAGAGCAACATGACCGTATCTTCATTAAAGACACGACTTGCCCCGACCATCCAAAAGGCAATGTCAGCCGCAGTTGATACTCTTTTAGGCGAGGTAGTGTTTGTGCTTCATGAAACGCAGCAAGAGTTGTTGAATAAGGAGCAAGAGAACGAACGACTCAAAGTGGAGTTGAAGACTTTACAGGAGTGCCTGTCTAGTGCACAAAAACTTATCGATCAACTCCAGGTTCCTTATTCGGGTGCCCAATCGGTTTTTGCCCCCTCAATGTCTTCCTTGAGTTCTATGACAACAAGCATGGACCGGGACCACCATAACAATCGGAATGTAAATGGTGCTGGGGTTGACTTGGAACTTGGCGGCTCGCTGGATGAATCACTTCAGGGCTATGAGTCTCGAGATGACTATAAAATGTGCCAGCTTTCCATCCAACCGGATGGCTCTGTAACCAATCACCCCCTTGATTCCTTTGCATCCAACACATCTCACATGTGCCCAGACTCCAGACGTGGTAAGTAATGTTTAGCAAAGACATGTAGACCTTTGTGTTCAAGACTCAAGCTGCCCCTATACATTCAAAACGATGCTATTCAACTTGAAACACATGTACACATATGGAACCTGTCGTGTTTTAGTGCAACCCACCACCTCTGTCCTTATTGTCTTTACTTTCTTGTAATCTTCAAAGATGAGCGGCAACCCCAGGGTCCAGGAGGAGGGTCCAGGTTTGAGATTAAAGAGGAGCAGGGCCATGGCCCCGCCCCAAGGCAGATCTGCAGGAGGGAGACGGGGCCACGCGGGGAAGGCCAAGTAGGTGACGGTGAGCAGACGGCCCAAGACGTGGGGGACCTGGGCCATATCCAAGTGGTGGGTGAGGAGGGGGCATCAGACCGCTCCTCCAGCTACCCACTCCGACACCCCAGACCAATGAGGCCACGCTCAGGCCCCGGTGCCCAGACGCAGGCAGGCCTGGACGGACAGAAACCCGTGTCCCGGATCTCCGGAGCCGCCAGGGGAGACAGTATTTCACCTGGGCGGGCCGAGGAGTCCGCCGGACCCTCGACCTCGGGGCCCCCTGGCGACCCCACCGCGGACCGGCCCCACCACTGTCTGGAGTGCGGGAAAACCTTTCGCCTGATCTCCAGCCTGAAGAAGCACATCCGTATCCACACGGGGGAGAAGCCCTACCCCTGCGGGGTGTGCGGCCGGCGTTTCCGCGAGTCCGGCGCTTTAAAAACCCACCTGCGAATCCACACGGGCGAGAAGCCCTACTCCTGCGACGAATGTGGCAACAGCTTCCGCCACCTGGACGGCCTGCGCAAGCACCGGCGCACGCACACGGGGGAGAAGCCCTACGTGTGCGCCATCTGCGGGAAGCGGTTGAGCCGGCTGCAGCACCTGAAACACCACCAGCTCATCCACACCGGGGAGAGGCCGTGCTCCTGCCCCTTCTGCCACCGCAGCTTCAAAGAGCCGGCGGCGCTGCGTAAGCACGTGCGCACGCACCGCGAGGAGGCCGGCCACCTGAGCGCAGGCGCCGGCGAGGACGCGGACCCCGATGCCATGGACGACATGAACAACCTTCACCCGGCCGCCCCCTCCCCTCCGATGAGGTTCGGGGATTGGGGAGCGGAGGAGGAGGACGGCTCTGTCGTGGACTGTGTGTAAGTGGCACCTGTGAGCGGGGCCACGGTCAATATTCTCCCCTATGCATAGTGCATACTTTGAAAAACGGAACTTCAGAGACAGTCTTCCTTTCCATAACTGTGATGTATGAGGAAGTATCCAATCCAATTCCTTTTTCTTTTCTTATTCTTTTTTTCTTTTATTTTTTTTGCTATGTACAGTATGTATGCCCCTAGCCTTCGAGTGTTGTTTAGTGACCAAGGTATTCTATTCTTTTCAGAGTAACTTCATGTGCCTGCCCCTTTGACTCTTTTGTGCTTTCTTAGATGTGAAAATAGATTTTAGAATGTCACATGTACAACCTTTTTACCGTTCAAGTAACTGCAAGTGGCTTTACTATCATGGAAGCTAGAAACGACTTCTCTGCACACACACCTTATGGTGCTCACCTTGTATGTATTTGAAATTTTATGGAATGGGCTTATATTCAACCATGTCCCGAGCCATTTTTATTTAAGAGAAGTTCAATGTCCCCCTGCCATTAATACTACCAGTTGTTAAAAGTGTAATAATATATCGGTTGCGCCTTTCCTTGGAAGCAGTTTAACACAGAGAAACTGTGAGGTCCGATAGATCTAAGAGCGTGAGCTCATTACCAGTCCCCAGGCCTTTGTCTGACAGTCTTGGTGTATGTAACCATTTTGAACAATGACTTACTATAAACGGCATTGATATCTTTCAATCTGAAGTCAGATTTACAGTTACCTTTCTCTCTCCCAGGTTACAGGGTTTTGTACCACTTCTGGTGGTGGATTTGCACGCTTGTTCAAACTGAAACGAGAAATGTTTCTTTTTCCTAAGTAATGGTGTAAAATGTTAAATGATTGGCTTTTTATGACTTCAGCTCCTGTCGTTAATTGTATTTTTTATCCTTTTGATGCATCCTGTTATCTTGTCTTAAATGTTATTCTATTAAAGGGCCTTTTTTAATACTGTTCTCTCTACTTTTATGGGTCACCTAAAAGCAAGAATTCTGAGTTAAAAGTTGAAACTCCTGGTGTCATCAGGAAGGACCTGTGAATCATTTTGATTTTCCGCACGAGCAAGCAGAGGAGCTTGTAAAGCCTTCCACAGTGGGAGGGTACTCTGGACACCCCCTTAAACTCATACGACATGCAAACGTTGACTCAGAGTTCCTCCACATCGACTATAATGGGACAAAAGTTAGGATTGAAGGGGCCAAGTTTTATAAAAGAAAATCTTCACTTCATGTGTTCGCCTTTTTGAGGTTAGGTACTTACTTAGCCCATACTTGAGAAACTGGACACTCTAAACAAGGGAAAGAGTGAAACCGGATGGACGGCAGACGTGGTGGAGTAAGCCCTCCTAAAAGCAGGTGAGGATACAGACGTGGAGTAAACAGAAGGGTGGCACAAATGACCATGTTATGCTGCGTTTGTTCTCTCAAGCGGAGCGTCATGATTTTCCACTGTCTGTCTACTGAAACTGCCATCCTGTCCGGACTAGATTTTCCCTGGTGGGGCGAACTTCTTCTGTTAAGCTATCTCACCATAGAAAGAAATATAGAAGCCCCCCCCCCCAACACACACACACACATCTGGTTGTGTTTAGATATGACAGCTTGCCAATAGTGGGAGGGTGTTTTATAAAACAGTATAGCTACCCATGCTTCTTATTGGTGTGTTCAGGATACCAAAATGGGGCCTGCTGAAGCCTGAAGTGAGAAGGAGGTTTTATAATGTGACCGTAGGGGTTTCTCTAGCCTGGCTGACCCCACTGTTCTCCTGCTCAGTGGTTCATTTGCTCTACCGCCACTTCTAGGGTTCATACCTTTCCTACTTACCACAACAGCACATATTTGGAATATTTGATTACATCATTTTCAATAGGTGAAAAAGTTATTTGAATTCCTAGCTCTCCCTAAAAGTAGGCTATATGTACTAGTAAGCATGTTTTTTGTTACCCCATTTAAGCCCTCCTGAGGTCTAATATTCTAGGCTTGGCAGTGGTCAACAGCTGTAAACCTTTCTGTGAGAGGTATAGTACACTTAGTTTAATAAACCCTTTCTCAAACAACCTTTTTTGCATGAGAATGTGCCGTATTGATGTGATTGTGAGGATGTGTGTGTGTCCCTATGAGAGTTTTTTGTGTGCAAGTGTAGGTATTGGCAGTGGATGTCGCTGTGAGTGTGAGACGGGGAGAAAATGTGAGAGCAGCCTGTGAACTCTCTCCAGACCCATGCAGTCATTTCCTTAGCGACTGAATGCAAACATTTTAACTTCTGGGAGAGGAAGTGACTCAATCCTCTGCCTAACTCTCACTTTCTCCCCCTGACCAATTATAGCCTGAAAACTATTCACTTACCCCTAGGATGCACCTTAACAGATTCATTGTGAAGTTTGGCTCTGGTTAATTATTGTGGTTTGTGTATTCTCACAAAACTAGGCCCTTACGCTGTTTTCTTTTGGAACACCATCTCATTTTTTGTATGTATCCTAAGTATAGTCTTTAGGCTTTATAGTCTTGCAGTACAGTCTTTATTTAATAAAGCAATTAACTGGTTGTGTTATGATTGCACTGAATTATTATTTGTAATGATAGTTGTGTATGAGTGTGTGACTGTGACCTGACACTCTCCCTTATAAATAATGGCTTATGAAATGTGAGATGAAAGTTGTTTTTGGTAGGTTTATGTTGGGACTTTGAGAGAGGGACAGTGTGTTTTCCCCCTCCGGAGCGACACGCACAGCTGTGCCGTTATCGTTTGCTGGATGGGGGATAAGGGGTGAGAAATAACCAACAACGAAACCACTTTCAGCTCCTGCACTCACTGGCCTGCTGCCAGAGAGTCTTTCCAGAGAGGATTGGCTGCTTCCCCCTTTCTCCTCCCTTCTTTCCTAAACCCAGATACGCACACGCCAACCATCCAAGCAACAGGCAAAAAGGAGAGCGAAAAGAGCAAAGAAAGTTAACTTTGGATTGATCTGACCTTCCGTTACTAGTTTAGATTGGCTAATATTTTAAAATGTCGTGCAATTTGTCTTCGAAATAATTATTTTATGAATGGGAGGCGACTAGTTTTTTGTTTTTGTTTTTTTTGAAGAAGAAGAAAAGGAAGAAGCAGAAAGCCTGCTGAAATTTTCTCAAGTTTCTCCTATGTATTACCCAACATTAACTTTCCCGATTAGACACCATATTAAAACCTATCAGTAAACAGATTTTTGAAACTTTTCAAGGTTGTTGGAATCGGAACAAACTCATAGGATTCCATTAATTCTTTGGTTCGACCTGAACCTATCTTTTACCAACGTGGATGTTCGCTTATTTTTTCAAACGGTGAAGGATGCCAGGATGCCTTATCTGATTATTTCTCATCTGCTCGTCATATGGTTGAGCGTCCAGCGGTTGGTCTGGTGCGCTGAGCGCGCATCCACACGGGAGCGCTTTAAGGTGGTCATTGCCCCTCTGATCTGCAAGAGGATTTGTTTGAAAGGACAGTGCCAAGACACCTGTGAACAGGGAAACAATACCACCCTAATAGGCGAGAATGGACAATCAACGGACACTCTCACTGGACCTGGCTTCAGAGTGGGTAAGTGATGTGTGGCAGATGATCCCTTTGTGTGTACAACATGAAAAGTGTGGTCTCATTTATTTTTCTGTGATTTTTGGAATTGACATTCACTTAAGCTCAACCCAAGTACTATGGGCATCATTGTTTGCCATAAAGGCCATAGTACTAAATCTAAATGTAGGTTCAATTGCTTGGTCTAGGCTAAAGCACACAACTTTGAATAAGACATTTTGGCAAGGCCATGAGTCATGCCGGATACAGCCTTCGCTGAAACGGGCTGCTGCTTTCCTCTCTCACTGACCCCTTACAGAAGGGTTGGTGAGCAGGGCCATGCTTTATCTAAATGAAAACAAAACCAGCCTGGGCAATTTTTTGTCAGAAATCGCCTCAAACGTCTAGTTTAACTTTTGATTGAGTATCTCCCTCGATAGATCACAGAAGCTGTCAGGCATGCGATATTTATCGCCTCTGTTTTGAGAATGTACTGTCATTATTCCTGTTACTTTCTCATAAGCAGTGATGAATGAGGGCTTAACTGTCAGTTGGTCTGTAGGCCGTGGGGCCCCGCGGTTATTTTTGTATGATTACCGCCCCCCCCTCCCCCAATTATGCCAAAATAAGATTTGCTTGAAGCGGAGTACAAGACCCTAAAAATAACTTGCTGTTGCAAAAAATAAATGAGGAAAGCGATTCAGACACTGAAAGCTACATTTATGGCAATGCCTGCATGGCTGTCCTTGAAGGCTTGGCTGTGAGGCTCTGTGGTAAACGGGGGCTAAAGAAACATTCACACTCACTCAGACCTGCACATTTCTTTGACATTGGAGCCATATTTGTAGGATACCATGACCGTCCTCTGCAAAGTGTAATTTGACTTGCGCATTACTGTACATTATGTCTATTTTTTAATTACTGCCTTAGTTCAATTTCGTAAATCATTTGGGAGTTTCAGCCCTGATAACAGTACTTAATTCATTAATTCATGTCATACATTTTTTCTATTTTCCTATCTGTGCTGTAAATTTCCCACCCCTCTTTACTACAACCATCGAAACGGCTTCACGTAAAGTACAGGAATGGTTGTTAGTCTAATGTGATCTCCTTATATTGGCGGATCCAAGCACTGTACAATCCCGTCTGTGTCTGGTGTTGTATGTGCCATGGAACCTGTGTTTGACCAGGCTTTTGTCCAGTTGCATGGGTTCATCTGGCAGGGGCCATAGAGCCCAACCTAAACTACTGTCATATCGTGGCAGACTTTTCGTGTGTGTCTGTGTGTGTGTTTGTGCGTGTGTGTCTTTAACAATTAGACACTTTTCCTCTCCAGCGTGTTAAAATGGCTGTGGTTACAGACCACAGCAGCAGTATCTCACAGAAGCAGAGGACCAGACTGGGCAGGCCTATGACAGGCCCTTTTGAAACTATATCCAACTCAAGTCGGTGTTGTTTGACTCATGTAGACCACCATTGCTTGTTAGAATATGTTAACTTAGTCT
This sequence comes from Aplochiton taeniatus, assembly GCA_017639675.1. Classification (NCBI taxonomy): domain Eukaryota; kingdom Metazoa; phylum Chordata; class Actinopteri; order Galaxiiformes; family Galaxiidae; genus Aplochiton; species Aplochiton taeniatus. Next base: position 14,508,800 of record CM030177.1, read on the forward strand.
ATCATCCGAAAAACCACCTGGCTTTTAGTGCATGTGTTGTTTCAGTGCTGGTTCAGCATTTATACGCACAGCCAACAGAATTTCCCAAAAATACATACATAGTCAGCCATGCAACTGTATGGAATGGTGTGGGTCAGGATTCATGGTAGCGGTTCAGTGTGGGTGTGTGAACCAGAGACGTGCCAGGCCACTTTGCTGCTTTGACAGCCAGGAATCAGGAAAGGTCAACGAAGACGCAGTGTCATCATCGTTATGCTCCAAGAAGTTAAACATGCAAAATGCTGCAGGAGCAAGTGGCAAAGAAGTAGACATCACGCCCATGAGGGAATTCACCCCTCGTTCTCTCCACTTTAATAGCTGGCAAGCATTGGTACTACAAATGGGTTGTGGCTGAAGATTATATACCCTCCTTTTATGAGACGGGCTTTGAGGGCTGATTAAAGCACCCATATAAGGTATTTCTGGTCTTATGGCTATTTAAATGGACATTGTGTATGACATTATGATATAATGACATCATGCCCTACAGTGGAAGGCAGGATAGCGATTCGGGCTTGTGAGGGGGGGCAGCCAAGGATGGTTTGAAGCATATAATATACCAAGCCTGACCTTTCACAAGTAATGGTCACTTGCAGCGTGCATTTGATCTTTGTTCCTAACTATTGCTGTGAAAACACGAAATGTGTGTTGACCTATTTTCTACCCGCTGCGTAGCAACCCCTGCAAGTTGAGTACAGGAAAAGAGGGGGTCTTTGGCGTGGACAGGTGTTCTAATGTTATGTCTACAAGCCATGCATGTAGCGCTTGTGCTGCTTGCCCATGTGTGTGTGTGTGTGTGCCAGAGGCCTGCCAGCAGCAGCAGCAGCAGCAGACGGCATTCTGGTTGTATGACTAAAGCGACGTGGAATGGGGATCCAGTGAGGTCATGGATTGACTCGCATTCCACCCCCGCCTCCCTCCACTTCCCAGTGTTTACTCACAGCAGCCCCTGAGGCTTTGCCGCCCCCCCCCTTGGTTTACTGCACATGGCCCTGGCCCCAGTGGTGGACGTTGCTAGCACCAAGATATTCCATCCATCAAGCTGACTGATCTGCTCCCTGGCTAACCTCCGTCGCTCGTGTGGAGCGTTAGGTTGCCCCTCCAGGACGGGGCATGGGAGCGTGGCCTCGGGTCGGTATTTAGGGTCGCCTCGGAGACTTACGGTTTTAGTTAAATGACGGAGCAATCTCGATCGTCTTTATTTGGAAATCGTTAACCACCGTCACACAACTCTTTAGACATCCTTCATTTCCCAGGGAGTCTGTTTAAGGCTCTTTTTCTGACGACTGAAATCTGAAAAGGCTTTAGGTTTCTGGTTCGCCACTATTTATCAATGCTCACTACATTCTGAGGAAAGCAAATAACAAAAGGTATTTAGACACACGTCTTATGTGTTGCATTTATTATAGTGTTTTCACCATTTGTCTTCTGTCATAAAATGAAAATATCCATCAAATGTAAAAAATGTTCATTTCCAAAGAGCTTGTGGAGTGATTTATAAAAGATTGTTCTGGATGATTTGAATGAGTCATCGTATAGGTTACACCCTCACATGCAGCTGTGATCCGTTTTGCTCTCCCCTCCCTCTGTGTCAAAGGTCCATGGGAGAAAGAGAGGTATAGCAGAGGTCTGCAGCGCCAGCCAAGCTGGATTTGCCCTCTCTCTCGCTCTATTTTGGAAAAGCTTGTTTGTTTTTCTTTTCCAAAGCCCTCTGCTCTTCCCCCACACACGCTTCCTCTATGGATGCCAGGCTCTGGAGGCTGTGGTCTGCCATGGGCCACCAGAAGCCTTTAGCCCCTCTGCTGTCTGCCACAGGTTGGGTTGTGCCCAGAGAGGTAACACACACACACACACACACACACACACACACACACACACACACAAACATGCACCAAGAGAGGAGTTGCATATATAATCATTACCATTGCAAAAGCTCCCTCAAAAGCCTCACCCCTGGTGAACTCATTTACAGGGCATGTGTTTAGTGTTTGCTGCCATGTCATCAGCTTTCCCTCAACGCTGGCTTTCAAACGTTTATGGATGCAGCTCCTTTTCTTTCTTATTCGGGCTGCTTTGGGCTGCGTGGGCAAAGAGACTTGGGGTTATCCAGGGTCAGAGTCTCGTTCTCATTCATTTCGCAGCCCATTAGTCTTATTTATTGATCTCTGTTAGCCGTCAGAGGGCACCATTACATTTTTATTTCAGGTCAAGTAAACACCCAGCCGGGTGTTTACTTAGTAATCCTAACAGGGATTTCTCATGGACGCTGAGAGAGTCCTCCTCTGACTCTACTTACTGGCTTCATTCATGTCAAGAATTCGGCAGAGTAAAAAAAAAAAAAGAAAAAAAAAGTAAGAAGCAAATTGTTTTTGGCAGACGGAGCTCCAAAACCAAAACATCAATTAGACGTATTCTTTGAAAGTGATGAGAGTAACACGGTGGGCGTATCAGTCCGGAGGCTTGTCTCTGTTTTGAGGAGAACAGTGAGCAGTCCGCCATGACCAGGTTAAACAAACGGCTTGACCGGCCATCTCTAACGCCTCCGCCTCCGATGAGCTTTTAGTAAAAGGGGGGAGAGGGAGTAGTTATTTAAAGCTGGCCGGTGGAATGCGAGGACTGGTAGACTTTGTGACTGCGGCCCCGGCCCTGCTGAGCTGTGGAGTGGCAGTGCGATTAGCCAGGGTAAATAGAGAGAAGCAGGGGGCCTGCTGCCAATGATAGGAGCAGGGGCCTCCAGGCTCCCCAGTCAGTCACCGCGGGCCGCCAGTCTGATGGGTGGGACACCTGACCTCAGCTCTGCCCGAGCCCCGTCAGCTCTCGTCCCGTAGTCTGGCATGCTGAGGGCGGCGAGAAAACCCTGGCACTAAGTCGGGGATTAGATGACGGCACTGTTGCCGGGCGTCAGCGCCGACCTTCTGTCTGACTGCATCCCTTCTTTGACCCGGGCACCTCCGACTGCAGGGAAAGGTCCGGGTTACTGTGGGGCCTGTTCTCCGCTCACCTAGGGGCTGTGGGATCGGAATACCCCACATACCTCTGTACTATATCAACATCACATTGTGCAATCAGAGGCTAGAGGCTGGGTTTAGAGTCATTGCAGAGCTTAGAGGGGTATGAATGATTCCATTCTCCCGAGTAAAGGGAGTTGCTTTTGACAGTTTCTTGGATGGCGTGCACTCACAATAACAGCTTGGGCTGTGTGTCCTCTGACTTTATTGTTTTCCACGTCCAATCTACTCATCATGACGCCTGGCGCGGCCTAGGGATCCAGGATGAACGTCTGGTGCGGTGGCAGGGAGAGGCCGGGTATGAGTAAGCTATGTGGAGCACGCTCCGTCAACAGAGGTCTGCCATCGGGGCTGGGGGAAGCGGGGGCAGCCTTTCTCAGGCCCGAGTTTTTCAAAAGGCGGTGATTATGTAATTTACTCTGGGCCGTGGGCACGGCTACAGAGGTCTGGGCCACTTTCTACCATGCGGTTTGTGTTGTCGCGGCCCCGGTATGAATACGCCTGTACTTTGGGGGGATATTGCGGTTTCTTGGCTTCTCTGGAGACCCCAAAGGAAAGCGCGTCATACGATGTCGTGCTTTAACCCTGTTGTTGTGATCCCTCCCTCTGGAACAGTGGCTAGAAGTGGTAGCTGTGGCTATTGTTTCTGTGGTGGGGTGATATTTATTTTTGCCCCGGTCCTTTGGGTTTCATTGTGTTGTTTGCACACATGTGGATGGATCACTGATTAGTCACTGAGCCATTTGACTTGCAGTGACCATTTATATGCATCATCATGCTGTGCGCCTCTATTTCTAGTTTCACTAAACTTGCCACTCACTAAAGCTTTATATGTTTGTCTGGTGTGTGGTCAGAAATGTGTGGTGATGCAAAAATATGTTGGGATATCTTTTTGCATGTTTTTTTAATTTTATATTTGTAACTCGTTCGTTATTGGTTTATCCTTAATATATTTAATTACATTCTTGAATGTTTGACTGACTCCATTTAAACGTATCAAAAAGTGAATCCGATCGCTTTACCTTGTTTTGCCATAAAAGTGACGTTTTGGGTTTACTTTAAACACACACATCAACAGTTATTGGATGTTCACGGCTCACACATAAAGGCACACACATTACGCACACACAGAAAGAATGGCCCTCGTAATGCATTTTGTCATATTTTAACAAGGAGCTAAAATCGGCAACAATGTTCAATCCCCCAGACTGGTAAACGCTGGAGCTTAAAAGAACTATAATTTGTAGTTTTCTAGCTGGGAATATTTTAGCTGGGAGGGCGTAGCTGCGGCTGGATAGGATATCATCGGCGGCGGCAGCGGCGGCGGCTGCTGCGTCATCTCCAGACAGACAGGATTGAGTGGGTGGGTGGCCACAGTTTGAGCTCCAGCCCAGGGACAAGCAGAGGGTGCCCTTTACACACGCACACACACACACACACACACACACACACACTTTTTTTCCCCTCTTCGTTTTGCACACTTTGCACAGTCTGGCAGGAGAGTGGCTTCTACGAGAAGTTTCCATTGTGATTTTGTTGTAATACAAGAAGGAGCTTGTACGCTTTAGAGAGCACATAAGTGTTGCACCCTACTGATTACCTGTGTAATTGTGCCAGTAGTCAGTCACTCGGGAGCTGTATGCACACGTGTGTGTGTGTGTGTGTGTGTGTGTGTGTGTGTGTGTGTGTGTGTGTGTGTGTGTGTGTGTGTGTGTGTGTGTGTGTGTGTGTGTGTGTGTGTGGTTTCAGCTTGCACGCTCAACAGATGAAAGAATGACAGGTATTTCTCAAGAAAAGGGGGGAAAAAATTATCGGAGCATCTGGAGAGGCCGTCACGGCTTTAAAACCTCACGTTCGTTCAAACGTATTTGATGGGTTTCCAATTTTTAGATCTCATCTCCAGCCCTTCACTCCCTCCCTCACGCTGTGGAGAGAGCTGTCTAGCACCTCCCTATGACGCTGTCCAAACCATGTCATTATGAGGATAGAGCTCTCACTCCTCTGTCACATAAAACACAATCCCGAGAAGAGACATTAAAGAAAGTTTACGTGATGTAATAATTTAACCCTCCCCTTGCCTCTTAGTCAAATTCTGCAATAGGACATATCACAAAGTCATACTTTTTGTATGAACTGCAGAGAAAATGTGGGTTTGGCATCAATAGATTATGTCTACCACATCACCTTGCATTTTAGATAGATAAAAAAAGATTTCGCAGTACTGACCATTTTCTATACAAACTATTTGAAAAATATTCATTGGTTCTCATTCTTTTTTTTCTTTTTTTTGTATCTCTCCTGGGTGCTGTGCAACAAATTATCATGACTCAGTCATAACAGCTATGCTTTAAAAGAACATTCCACCCCTTCCTTTCACCCACACTCACTCACTCACTTACACATACACACACACACACACACACACACACACACACACACACACACACACACACACACACAGTGTCTGCCAAAAGCATTAGGGAACTTGTCTTACACCCCGTTCTTGCCAGACTCGTCTGGGTTACAGTAGATGGAGGAAGCAGATGTGGGGGAGATGTGTAGATGCCAGAGCCCTATAGTCTAGGCTGCTCCAGTCTACCACTCTCCCCTGTCCTAATAGATAGGAGATTATGTTCAGGAAGGGACGCCAGACACTCCTATCAAAGGGACTGGCTTACTGGCCACTTCACTACTGGCCACCAGAAACAAGCCAGAGACACTCTATGAACAAGTGCAATGATGGTATACACATGTGCAGCACTTCTAAGCCATAATTGTCAGTGATTGGTTAAATATGGAACGCCTTTCATTTCATTTTTCTTATGCTCAAGCATCTTTAGTTCGGCCTCCCTGGCTAACCTCTACCAATCGAAAAGGGTACTTGGTCTTTCGATGTGCCGCTAAAAAGGAGGGGCAACATTCTCAAAACCACTATGCTTAGCGTTTCCCTGCAACCCTCCCTCCAGCTCATATGATAAGCTGCATCCAGGAATTCGTTTTCTCAGACCGCAATGCACAAGGCTACGTTCTTTTGCCAGCAGAGGTTTGGATTTGGGAAAAACGTGAGCAAGCTTTTGTCTGCGCCACCAGCGCCGTTAGTCATGGAAAGTGCTGACGTGTGTGTGTGTGTGTGTGTGTGTGTGTGTGTGTGTGTGTGTGTGTGTGTGTGTGTGTGTGTGTGTGTGTGTGTGTGTGTGTGTGTGTGTGTGTGTATGTGTGTGTGTGTGTGTGTGTCTGCGTGTTCCTCTGGTGGTCCAGTGAACCCATGCTGCCGCTCAGAGGGCCAGCCACTCCAGCGGGACAGCGTGTTTGCCAAGCAGGCCCTCTCCTCGTGTGTGACCAGCCTTTTCCTATGTTGCCTCTTGCGTCTCTGTGGGTTTAGGTTGTATAATAGGCTTGGAGAGAAGACTACGCCCCTTATTTCTTTTTTCCCCCTTCTTTTTTACATATTTTTTTTTCTTCACTTTCCTTTCTTTCTTTTCTTCTTTGTTTCTTTCTTTTTGAATGTCTGTCCTTCTCTGCATCTCTCTCTCTGTGTCTCTGCCCATTCTTTTCACACATTTCTTTCTTTCATTGCTCCTTCCCACTGTGCTATACTGAGACACAGACCCTAAGAACTCCCGTGCATTGCAAGAGGTCTGCAAAAGGTTGCCAGGTTTGGACTGTTCTTCCTAGTTGGGGCTCCCTGTCACGGTTTCTTCCCCCTTTTTTTTTTTTTTTTTTTTTCATCCCTGAGCGAACCTGATCTGGCATGTTTCTGCCTGCTCCGGCTCCTACATTCGAAGCCTGAATGTCACATGTAATTATGGTGATGCCGGCAGTGCGTCAGGACTGCGTTAACAGCCCGTCTTGACATGAGCTCCGCGGGCCTCGCGCAGAACCACGGTGGCAGGGGCTTTCTACGGGGGATTGTTTTCCCTGCTGACTCGGGGTAAAGACGTCCCCCTCTGTGTCGGAGGAGATCTCGTCCCGGCATTGCACAGCGCCGTAGACATGCAGGCAGCCCTGTCCCTAATTGCTTCAGTGTGTCAGCAACACGGAGAGGCTGCTCTTTTTTCTTTCTCTCCTCCTCCTCTGAACCGCTGGGCGGCTTGAGCTGTCTGTCTGTCTGTCTGTCTGTCTGTCTGTCTGTCTGTCTGTCTGTCTGTCTGTCTGTCTGTCTGTCTGTCTGTCTGCCTGCCTGCCTGCCTGCCTGCCTGCCTGCCTGCCTGCCTGCCTGCCTGCCTGCCTGCCTGCCTGCCTGTCTGTCTGTCTGTCTGTCTGTCTGTCTGTCTGTCTGCCTGTCTGCCTGTGGGTATAATAAACACCATCTCTGGATCTTTTGTCTCCGTGTTTAACCCCTTCAGTTTCCTCCAGTCGTTCTGTTTAAACAGGTCAATGAGTTAAACCTGGCACAAAGGAGAAGCTATCCATGTGTAGAGCGCAGCAGCGTGTGTGTGTGTGTGTGTGTGCCGTAACCCTTTCTCCTCAGACCAGTTCTCATGGTTTCAAAGCTTTTTTCCATAGCCCCGTAAAATGCTGTCAAACGTATCGCCACTACTCTCCCATGCCCATCCCGTCTATTGGAGCTGGTTGGTTAGATACAGTGGGTTTGTGTTGCCCTGAGAGCCATTTGAACGTGTCTTTGTGGACGTGGATCACGCATTCGTAGAGTTTTTCGGATGTCGGTGTGTCGTTACGACACATTATGACTCCTCTGAATAAGAGCCCGCGATCAGTAGCACCTCTTGTATGAATAAATGTTAATAAAACTAAATCCTTTGTTTTATAGTCTGTGTCGTGTACTGTGCTTTTGCTGCCACTGTTCTTTACTGTTCTTTGTTTGTACTTAAACATATGTTTGCCTTAAGTGTGAGTTTTATTTAGGGGCTTTCATTAATAACCTTAACCTCTCTCTTTCTGTGTCCCTGCAGTGGTGTGTCCTTTGATCTGCATGAATGGCGGGGTGTGCAGCACCCGGACCCACTGCCTGTGTCCCCCCGGCTTCACCGGCCGGCTGTGCCAGTTCCCGCTGCGGGGCCAGATGCAGGAGGCGGCCCAGGCAGCGAGGGGCAACAAGCAGCCGGTCTACCCGGTGACTGTGGTGCATGACAGCCAGGGCCAGGGAGAGCAGGCGGCTATGGGCCGTCCTCACCTGTCCCAGACACACTCCGTCTTCACCCTGCCCCTGGCTCAGGGACCACACCACTCCTCAGAAGGTACCTGCATGCCCGGGCCGGGGTTGGAGGGCGGGAAGGTAGCTGGCTGTGAACGACGGCGCCCCCTGCATTTTAAACAGGGAGCTTGATGTTAGGAATTCAGGGGGTTATGACCAAGTCATGTAAATTTGTCTTTTGTCAAACTTGCCTTTTTCCTTTATTATTTATTTTTGTCTCACTTGCCTCCTGCTGGAAGAAATACTGGTCACTCTCCTCTCTCGCTGTTGCCATGGAGACAACAACCTCTCGCAGGAAACTTTGATTGACAGATGGGGTCAGGCTGTCAATCCTGCTATCTGCTCTCTCTCTCTCTCTCTCTCTCTCTCTCTCTCTCTCTCTCTCTCTCTCTCTCTCACACACACACACAGACTCGCTCTGTAACTTCCATCTCTCCCTGTCTGTTTTCAGTGCAGATCAATGTGCGTGTCCATCACACTCCAGACACCTCGGTTGTCATCCACCCACTGGAACAATCAGACGGCAAGCCCCCTCCCAAGGTGGTGACACGCCTGACCTCGCAAAGGCACAAACCCAGAGGACGCTGCTTCCAGGAGACCACGCCCAAACAAGCTGTGAGTGTAAAATATCCACGGCATGAACATTGTGTCTGTGCCATTAAACAAAGGCATGAGAGGCAAGGCCATGTTCAATTCTATCGGACCTCAAGGAATCAATCACCATGTGACTGCTGTGAACCATTCACACACCATGAAAGTGCTAGAAAAGGTCACAATGCCTTTGTAGAGTTACAGGCGGTGGCACGTTATCTACAGTATCAGTCTCATTCATCCACAGGCCATTTTTATTCAGGACATATGCTTAGTGAAAGTCAGTAGATCTGTTCGGTTTTTATTCCGCTGATCACATTTCCCCTTCCCTCTCTCTCTCTCTCTCTCTCTCTCTCTCTCTCTCTCTCTCTCTCTCTCTCTCTCTCTCTTTCTCCCCCCTGGTTGCGGCCCCTTGTGCTTCAGTGTAGCAGTACCCCTCTCCCAGTTCTGACCAATCAAGAGGACTGCTGTGGAAGTGTGGGCAACTCCTGGGGACAAAACAAATGCTATCAATGTCCTAAGCTGCCAAGTGAGTGATGAGGCATATTTAGTTCAAGACTTCATTCATATTGTCTATTGTCTTTTTTACCCACACTAAAATAGCTTTTGGAATGCTATACAACGCTGGCATTGACTTCAGCCACTAATAGTTGAAAAGCAGACCTGCACGTAGCAATTACGTTTGTTTTTGTGCTGTGGTTTAAGAAACAATGTGCTATTTATCCATGCTTTACGTGCCATACTACTCTTTCTACGACTTCGTCCTCTTTTACTACTTCTCCCTCCTACTTCTTCCACTCATTATAGCCCCTGCTATTGTGTCTCTCTTCCATTACTACCTGGGATCTCATCTCAGTGTGCAACTGCAAATATGGTGTTCGCTTTTGACTGATTGTTTTGTGTGCATGCATTGTCCCATGTGAAGCGTTTCCTTTTGTGTGCATGTGTGTTTTTTAAACTGAACTAGATGGGGCTACTGTTCCAGGGTGCGATTCCTTTTAACGGGGTGTGAAAACCTCCGACTTTTCCGTCCTGGCTTGGTGCTTTTGTAGGAATGAGGTCGCGATCATGTCTATGGTTGCCAACACGTGGGTGTGCCCGACCGTGTGTGTGCACGGCGTGTCCATGTGTGCATGCAAAAGAAAGTGGAGGAGACCGAGGAAAAAAGTGTGGGAACGACTGACGATGACAGTGAGACTCAGAGTTAGAATCTGGAGGGGAAAAAATGGAAGACTGTCATCGCATTGCCAAAGATTGGATTTCATGCTGCAGATGCCATTAACATTTTGGCTACTTCCCTTTTTCTCCATTTTTTATTTTACTTGGTTCTTTGAATTTGACAATGCTCCCATTGTCATAACAGACAATATATCTTGGGGTGGAATGGGGTTATTTTCTGGCATACAGTAAATGTCTGCTTTGCTGCGAAGCCATCTCTTTTCATGAGTCAACTGCTGTATGAATGAACAGACAGAAAAAAAAGTCATGGGAAAAGTATAGGCTGCTGTTTTTAAAGGCAGTTTTTCTGCTTCTGAAATTATTTTAGAAGGCATGAACTGCACTCCACAAAAACATTCTTGGCATTTTTCTGTGGGGAAAACCGACTTACTCACAAGCAGTTTTTTTTTGTACTTCTTTATTTGTGATTTCTTTCTATCAGAGCTTGGTATGGTCCTCCTCATTTTTTCCATCCCCAGTTCATTTTCCTTTTATCTTTAGTCATGCATACTCAAATACAAATACTTCAGTGGTGAGGATAAACCAATCAAACATCTGTACCTTATATTCCACTATGAATATTCCAGACAATCACAGGTGTGATTATTGTGAGACCGATCCAAAAATAAATGTGACTAACAAATTATCTGACTGTGACTAAACAATAGTAATGGATTATTAATTGTCTATTACAGTCGTGTTTTTACATTTTGCTGATGATTGATGATTATTTTTTAAGCTCAGCCATGCATCTGCCTTTTCCTTACTTTAAACTTACAGAACATACCAAATGGGGAACTACTCACAATCCTTCTTCTTTTGCCCCACCCTACCCTTCTCACATCCCGTACACTCCATAACATTTTCCTAATAATTATTATAATTTTCGACTCTTTTCTTTTTCATTTCATCGTGTCTTTTATCTTAGATGCGTCTGTCAAGCAAACCATTGTGGAGGAATACGGCTCCACCTGCCCCCAGGGTTACAAGAGACTCAACGGAACTCACTGCCAAGGTAAGGTAGTGCAGGCACAACGCTCATGTCATGAACGTCCTCATGCCTGTACTTTTACAGCTACGGGGACAACCGGTTGCAGTGATATGTGTCAATGCAAGAGAATAAGTTGTTCTCTCTTCATTTATGTTTTTACTCCCTCTTCTCTATATTTCTTTCTCCACCGTTGTCTCAATGCTTGCTTTTCCCCCTTGTGTTTTCTTCTCTCTTTCTGTCCCTCTCTCCTTCCCTCTCCCCCTGCTTCAAAGACATCAACGAGTGCTCGATGCAGGGTGTGTGTCAAAATGGCGACTGCCGTAACACGCTGGGCAGCTTCAAGTGCTCCTGTAAGGCTGGTCTGGTGCTAGACAGGAACAGATGCGTGGGTGAGTGTTTTCAGCCCGTGTCAGGGCCCTCTCTTTACCCTTCGTTGTCCCTCTGAATCGGGAGCTGCTTCTCCCTCTGCCAGGCCACAGCAAGTGCTGCTCTGGCGGTTGATCCAACAACTGGGGGTTTTCTATTCTATGCAAATATTTTGCGTGTTGTCTCTACTTTTCTTCCCTGGCCATCCTTAATGCACTAATTGGCGCCGTGGCTCTTTGCCTTGTCGTCGACAGAGGCCGAGACCAGCCAGTGTTTCCTGATCGTGTCAGAAGGGGGGCGCTGCGAGCACCCCCTCCCCACCTCCCTCACACAGGTGATGTGCTGCTGCACCGTGGGCAAGGCCTGGGGCAGCAACTGTGAGAGGTGTCCTCAGGTTGGTACAGGTGAGTCGATGGGTGCACAGTAGCATATTGCTCCCCAACAATTTGGCTAAAGGTTGGTGATACCCCCATAATGGGGCACGATAATGGTTTAGCCCGTACTTACCCTGATCATCGTTCTGGTCAGTCTTATTTGTTGATAACGGTCACTTACAGTGATGCTAGGGTTACAAATTGCTGAGTAAAATCCTAATGAACTCCATCATATCATTTTCTGATATTGAATTGCATTGCCTTGGCCTCTTTAAAGAGCTATACATAATAAAAGGATTTCATTTCCCCTTGTCATACTACCCACTCAAATCGTATTCTCCGACCTTCCTTTTCCCTCTTGAACAGTGGCCTTTAGTAAGATCTGTCCTGCTGGGATAGGCTACTTCATGCACAGTACCTGGGACACCGTGGCCTTTCCTCCTCTCATTCACACGCTCCTGGAGCAAGGTGCGTCCTCGTACACAAACTAGCACTGCTCTTATATCCAGTGTTTCAGTGTTAAAAATCCATATGTTCAAACTTATTTCTGATGCTTTTATTTATAATTTTCTTTTTTCAGATATCAAGACACAGGTAAGATACCTCATGCTTTAACCAGTTTTTCCATGTGCCTTTGAAGGTTTTTGGTCCTTTTTTTTTAGACAGGCTTTCATGACTCTCTCTAACAGGAGAGACCCTCGGAGACGACCACAGCCCGTTCTTCAGTCAGCGTCCATGTTCCTCGTGTTCCAGGCAGGTGCAGTAGTATCCCACTAGATAAACACACACACTCAGGTGAAACCCCCAACCCCACTCAAAACACACATGCAGAGGTGCTCCAACACACACACACACACACACACACACACACACACACACATAGACACACACACTCAGGTGAAATCCCCAACCCCACTCAAAACACACATGCAGAGGTGCTCCAACACACGCACACACACACACATACACACACACACACACACACACACACATACACACACACACACACACACACAGGTGAAAGCATAGGTGAATGCACACACACACACACACACACACACACACACACAACCATTGATTCTCATTCTTAGACTATAGCCACAGACAATGACATGCCAGTGACCCCGCTTTGTACTGTTGCTCCTGCAGTAGCCAAACCTACCCCTCCACCTATCATCAAGGTCCATCCAGGGAACGACCCCTTTGAGACACAGACGCAGGTCTCACGTGAGTTCCAACCGCACGGCCCGTGCCAAACTACACCGACCTTCACATTCTGGAACCATAACCATACAGGGCATTTACACTTTATAAAACTAAATTATGAGTAATTAGTGTAATTAGGCAACACTTTATTTTGTCATTTCTAAGGCTTTTGTGTACCGTAGAGTTGGGTTGCGGTGTTTTGAAGTTAAGTGCGCTGTGTGCCCCCGTCCCACAGCGGAGACAGACGAGTGCCGGCTGAACAGAAACATCTGTGGCCACGGAGAGTGCATGAACAGCCAGAGCGGCTACACCTGTCACTGCTACCCAGGCTACCGCTTGCAGCCCCAGAGGAACATATGCGTGGGTGAGACATCTGTGCATAGTGTGTTTATCTGACGCGTGATAGTACATCATGTTTATTATACATGGCTCCGGGCGTAGTCGGAGAACAGCTAAAGACAGAAGAAGAGGTTGCATTAAGACACGGATTACTGTTATACACAATAATTTGTATAGCTGTTCAGAGGAAAATTTATTTTTTGAGCTGGCACAACCTGGTGCACTAAGTGACTCAAGTAAAAGTACTCCATCTCTACTCTCTCTATAATAATAATTAAAAACAAATTTGAACTTTTCTTAAACTATTACTTCCTGTGTGTCAGATGACGATGAGTGCGATTCCGAACCTTGCGGCCATGGAAGAGGTAGCTGCATAAATACAGAAGGCTCCTATCAATGCCACTGTCGCCATGGCTACAAGCATCTGGTGCAACATGGGAGGCTTAAGTGTTTGGGTAAGTGAAGTTGACTGGTGGCCATTCTGAAAATGCGTGGTGTAAGTAATACTCTTTTCATGGTTGTTTTAACGGGTCCTGTCCTAATTCTGTTCAAGATGTGAACGAGTGCTCAAAGCCAGACATCTGTGGTGTAGGGGGCCAGTGTGTGAACCTTCCAGGCTCCTATAAATGTGACTGCCACAAAGGCTTCAGGAGCAAATCACACCGCCAGCCAATCTGTGAAGGTGTCAGTCTCCTACATGTATAGCATATGTTATCCTATATTTGTGTCTGTGTGTGTGTGTGTGTGTGTGTGTGTGTGTGTGTGTGTGTGTGTGTGTGTGTGTGTGTATTTGTCTGTGTTTGAACCATTCTCTTATTCTCGTGCCCTAGATGTCAACGAGTGTTTGAACCCAAACACTTGTCCCAATGAGCAATGTGAGAACACGCCAGGGTCCTATGAGTGTGTGCCCTGCCTACCGGGTCACCAGGCCCAAGGTGGCACCTGCTATGGTGAGATACACACACACTACACACACACATACACACACAGAAATACAATGCATTGGCGATACATTAGGTTATCCGGATGGTTTAGTAATGTACTGCCACCTAGTGGGTATACTGCTTCGTACATGCAGGTAAAATATTTCATCTGAATATTTAGAAGGACAAATTACTTTCGTATCTCTCATCTGGCCCTTAAAAGAAAAGCATGTATGTGGAGGTGTGGGCTTGATCATCCATAATAATAAATCTACTTCACAGGCTTGGACTCAAACACACATACCAGCAGCAGGCATTGTTCCTGCCTATGTATGCTCTTTACCAGTTAGCTACACTGTACACTGTAGTACACTGTACTACATTTTGCTGCCTAGCGTTGTTTGCTCCTCATTCAAAGAGAGAAGGTGTAAGGAGTTCACCTCTTCGAGTGACGTGGTGGCAATTCATACCATCCTTTTTGCCTGTCAGTTCAAATCTAAATAATGACTTCTGAGTTGTTGCTTTAGATAACAGGTTGAAAAACTAGGGGGTCATCTTAGGATCAACCAAAATGTTTACGTATGAGCCGTCGACAGGGGTCCTTTTCTGCTAGCTGTGTTTCTATGGTCCACCCAACGTTTACTGTCCTTTCCGCTAGATGTCAATGAGTGTCAGAAGCGCGGGACATGTCTCCATGGGCGCTGCGAGAATCTCCCCGGTACCTACCGTTGCCTCTGTAACGAGGGCTTCCTCCCTGCAGCGGACAGCAAAGGCTGCCGAGGTTAGTTCCACTGACATCACTGCTCCAGAAGGAATACGAATGCTACTTGTATTTGTCCAGTGCCTTCTTCTTTAAAAAAAAAAACACCATTCATTGAGTTTATAAGAATCTATAATTACAGCTTATTACCCTGTCACAGCTGTGTGACAGCCATGTATTTTGTATACAACCATAAGGATTTGGAAGAGGTTCTCTGGTCAGGAAATGAGCATTTAGATTAGAAGGCAAAACTAATCTGCAAAGTAGTTTTGTTTAGCAGCCAGCTCTGGTGTTGTTTTGCGATGGTATATGATTGACCTAGTTTGGGTCATCTGATCTCGTCTCTCCCTTCAGACATAGACGAGTGTGAGGACGACCGGCTGTGTGCCAATGGCCGCTGCGTCAACACGGACGGCTCCTTCCAGTGCCAGTGTTACCCGGGCTACCAGCGCACGCAAGAGGGAAGCCACTGTGAAGGCACGGCATGGTTCACTGCCTTGCATGAAATAGTGATACGATTTTAGGCGTCATGCGTTCACTTCAGCCCAATCATTTAGAGCTGCGCATGAAAATATTAATATATACAGTACTGTGCAAAAGTTTTCGGCAGGTGTGTAAAGTAAGAATGCTTTCTAAAATCGAAGTGTTAATAGTTTGTTTTTAGCAAGTAAGTGAATGCAAAGTGAATGAACAAATGAACAATCTAAATCAAATCAATATTTGCTGTGACCACTCTTTACTTTCAAATTTTTGCTAGCACTCTTTCACACCTGCCTAAAACTTTTGCACAGTACTATATATATATATATATATATATATAATGGGCCAAAAACTCATTTGCTTGCAAAATTTCACGGTGAAGTCATGAGGATATTGCTTCAACTGTTGGGACTGACTCTTTTCAGATATCAATGAATGTGAGAGGCCCTCCAACTGCCAGAGGGGGCGCTGTATCAACAACATGGGCTCCTACCGCTGCGAGTGCCAGAAGGGCTACATGCTGGTTGGAGGGAGGAGATGCCAAGGTCAGTGTCCACCACATCAGCAATTCCGTTAGGGTTCGTCCCAACGTGACAACCGCAATGCCTTGGTCATACTTTACTGATATGGCGCATGGGGATTGTGTAGATGTCTGGAAGATGCTGTAGCTATGAACTGACATTAAGCTATGGGCTAAAACACTGCTGATAGGTCGGAATTGGTTGAGAATTGGATAATTTTGTCTAAAGTGCTTTAGACAGTTGAGCATCAATAGAGTAATGCTTATTCGTCTGTTGAATACAATCAGTATCTATAGCATCCTACAGTCTCATGTTGTTCCCACTCCTGTCCTTTCCACAGACATAGACGAGTGTGCCACAGACAGAAGTCTATGCCAGCCCCACGGCTCCTGTGAGAACAGGCCCGGCTCCTATTTGTGTGTGTGTAACGAGGGCTTCATCATGTCCGAGGACAGGCACAGCTGTGAAGGTAATACCCGAAGATCCTCTCTCTTCCGCCTCATTCCCTCTGTCTCTGTCTGTCTCCGCCCCAAAACACTCTGAGGTTGTTGTCCTCTCCCACGTCAGTCGCTGGTGTGTCAATCACGGCGTTACCCCGTCAATGGAGCGCAACGTGTTCAAACAATGAACGTCCCACTTTGTTAAAATGAGCCGGGGGTGGTGGGGGTGTGGTGGGGTGGTGGGGGGGGCGGGGGGGGGGGGGGGGGGGGGGGGTTGCGTTTAAGTCAGACGTGCCGGCTTATTTCACCCTGATGGGCTCTGTGCTCCTTTCTGGTCCAGTGGAGGAGATGCTGACGGAGGACAAGAAGGAGTGCTATCTGAACCTGGACGACACGGTGTTCTGCGACAGCGTCCTGGCCACCAACGTCACCAAGCAGGAGTGCTGCTGCTCCATAGGCGTGGGCTGGGGAGACCACTGCGAAATCTACCCCTGCCCCGTCTACCATTCATGTAGGCACACGCACACGCACACGCACACACTCACACATACACACACACACACACACACACATGCTTGTCGGTTGATATGACAGTAGTAGTAATAGCAAAGCTCTTTCTTTCTTTCTTGTGTGTTTTCCCTCCAGCCGAGTTCCACTCTTTGTGTCCAGTGGGCCGAGGTTTTTACCACGAGGAAGGACAAACAGACTACGGCCTTTCACTTCACCGCGGTGCGCATGACACCATTCTAGAATATAGAACATAGAACTAGTTATAGAACCACTAACACTGTGGTTGAAGGAGCGCAAGTCGCTCGATCAAAATAAAGTATATTATTCAACTGGCATGGTTGCTCATAAATCGATTTCTCCAATCGATGTGCTGTATATCTATCCTATTGAACTTGCATAAAGGTTGTCTGTTTAGTATGATGCCACTTCATCTCATTTTGGCATCGTGCCCTTTGGGCCGGCAGATATCGACGAGTGTGTCCTCTTCTCCAACGAGATCTGCAAGGAGGGGCGCTGCATGAACACCCAGCCGGGGTACGAGTGCTACTGTCAGCAGGGCTTCTATTACGACAGCAACCTCCTGGAGTGCATCGGTAAGCACACGCGCCGGCCGCGCGCCGGAACGCACAGATTGCAAAGTGTTGAAAAAACATTCACCGTGAGTTTCGTATTTTGCATGAGTAGCAGACCTACGGGTCCACACGTTGGTTGCGCTCGACATACGTCTTCTTTTCGGTGATTGACAGATGTCAATGAGTGCCACGACGAGTCGCTCTGTAAAAACGGCCAGTGCATGAACACCAGGGGGTCCTTCTACTGCACCTGCACCTCCCCCTGGGTGCCCGACTCCACCAACAAGAAGTGTGTGATCCCCACAGTGGCAGGTGAGTCCTCCTTTCCACCCCACCCCCCCACCCCCCGCCTTCTTAAAACTTGTTGGGCAGCGTGGTTTAACTCCACAACTGGAGTTCTAGATCAGAGCTGGGCATCCCGAAATGAATGGCCCTCATACGATATGCTCTGTGCCAAACTCAACGGGACTGTACAGGACTATACCGGTCTTGTTAATCATCCACAATAGTTGCTGTTGCTGTGCAGTGTGAACCGGAATAATCTGAACAGGCACAGTCGAGAAGTGTGAGTCGCCACTGCAATATGACAAGGTCTCGACTGTTGGACGGACTAAGGTTGGATTTATTTCTGTCTAGGCGTGGACGAATGCCAAGACCCAACCAACTGTAAGAATGGCCACTGTGTGGACACCCCCAGCTCTTACTACTGCATCTGCACCCCACCCTGGATCCTAGCCACCGACCGCAATGGCTGTGTCACCGCCGAGGAGCAGACCGGTGAGTGGGTTCACAGGCGTTGGAGAGGTGGGCCCCTGGTATTTTCACACCACAGTGCCAAACTGGGTAGTACTGGATCGTGCTGCTGGTTTCATTGTTCATTCAAATGAACTACTTGGGGGATTTAGCAGTTTGAACACGAACCATCGTGGGCCTGCACAGTATACAATAGGTGTCATAAGATTATAATAATTTGATTGGAAATAATGCCACAGGAGAATGTTTTAACGAATAGGCATGTCTTTTCTACTAATTGAATTCTTCTTTGATAAGATGTTCATTCTCATTGTATAATGGGTGTATACACAGACAGGGCCAGTACTGTAGTGTGCAAAGGCAATGGAACACTGTCGCTCCAGACGGATGACTTGGGAGGGATATGAGCAAGGCTGCATGGGTAATAGAGTTTAAACAAGGGTTCATAATTTGGCCTGTGTGCATGTGGGTGGGAGGATGAATGAGAAAAATAGACCACCGGTTCGAAATAAATGTGTTGACAGTCTACGTACAAACACCTCATGTCAAACAGTACAAGCCGCCCCCTGTCTAGTTCCATATAGATAACCCCAGCCCTAAAATACCGCCACCTACTGGCCATGACAACAACCCTTCAACCAATCTGTAGGATGCCCCCCCACCCCACCCCCCATCCCGTAACTAGACACCCACACTTTTGTACACGCACTCAGGAAGCAAACATTGGGCTTTGCCTGTCGACACACACATCCAGCTTGTGGGCCCCTTTAGACTGGCGCCAGGTGTCCATCTTGTAACCCGTGTCTGTGGTGCCCCCCCTTTCAGATGTGAATGAGTGCCAGGACCCCTCCTACTGTAAGAACGGGAGGTGTGTGAACACACCCGGCTCCTTTCACTGTATATGTGCCCAGCCCCTCACCTTCAGCGCAGCGCTCAAACAGTGCGTCTATGACGGTGGGTATAACCAATCGGCTCTCAGCTAAGCCGACCATTCGGTGCTCAGCTAAACCGGAGGGTTTTTTGGCTTACTTTCACATCTGCCGTTTCTTCTGTTCTCTTTATTCAACCCCCCCCCCCCCCTCCCACTTTATTCAACCCCTCCCACTTTAAGACCCCTCTGGCCAATGTTGGCTCTGTGCACCAACACACCACTACCCCCCCCCCTCCCTCTTTGTTTCCGTGGAAACACACCTCTAGTGGCTTAAAGTAGTGAGTGAGGGATGAAGCCACGTAACAGAATTGCAACGCTCTCTGTTGTACTTATTTTTATAGTTTGTTTCATACAAGCTGGTAGTTACAAAATAAGTACTGTGTGGATGCACTTGTGTGGATGAGAAACGGTGAGAAAAGAGAATAAAAAAGAAAGAGAATCTGCATGTGCATGTTTCTGTTTCTTTCAAGTGTTTTTCTCCTTAAATATCTAAAGCACGTGTTATTTATTACTGATTATTATAATATCTAAACGGCATACTTTTTGTTTTTATTATGACAGGGTCTGCCCACATAAGCTTTACTTTGCTGTAGCCTGTTATGCCAGCCATACATTTAGCCCACCTATTCGCTGAGAAAACATACATGCATTTTGTTGTTAGAGCCAGCATAAAAACATATTTAATTTATATTTAAAATGCATTGGTTGCTGGTAGCTCTCTGAATTGCAGAAATGATGAGGGCTCTTAGGTCTACCCCAGAAGCTGGCCCTCATTACATTACTAATTCATAATCCATTTATCTGCTCCCGTCTCCCAGCTGCTGTCTGAGCAGGTTGATCATAGAGGTCATAATAAGAGTCAGAATCATTCAGCCGGGTCTGCATTATTCATAACGGTATCTTAATCAAATTTGGCTTATTATTCTTTTAGGTGTATGTGGTTGAAAGCTTTCTATTCTTATGTGATAAAGGAAAATCTCAACTGACGCGATTTGTTATGCCAACATAATGTCCTGTCCCCCATCCCTCTGTGTCTGGCAGACCGCACGGCAGCCCACAAAGACGTCTGTTTCCTGCAGGTGGACGAGGATTTGATCTGCAGCATGCCCAGGAATGGCTTGGTGGTCACATACTCAGAGTGCTGCTGTCACTACGGACGCGGCTGGGGGCCGGAGTGTCGAACGTGCCCCCAGAGAAATTCAGGTGGGTTGCTCTATTTATCAATTGATATTCTTTTTTATTTTACATGACTTGCATTTCCATAAATGCATAAGAACAATTATGTTTTTTTTTGTTTTTTGTTACACTTATGTGAATGCCTTTATTCAGAAAGAAATGACCAGAAACGTAATACATTTTTAACTTTTATTGTAGTATTATTTATAAGTGTCATGAAAAACTGTTCCTTACCTTCAGAGATCTTCAACCGGCTATGCGAGATGCACCTAGAGACGGAGTCAGATGGGGAGCTCGATTTCCTGGCAGCTTTTGCCAACTACAACCCAGGTACGTGTTTTACCATGTTTGTTCCTTTAAAACCACAAAACGCAACGAAACTATAGTCACGGCATGATTAATACACGGTATCTCTCTTGTTTGTTTGATCTCTTTTCTGTGTTTTTATCATTTCCTTTCCTTGTTGTGGCACAGAAGGGGACAGTTCTGAGGAGGACTCGGATGAGTGTAGCTGTTCTAATGGCCGCTGTGTGCGATCCTACCTGGGCACCATGTGTGAGTGCAATGCAGGCTATCGCCTGGATTACACCCGCACCCGCTGCACAGGTACACTCACTCATTACTTACTTCGCTGTCTGAGTAGCTCCCAGTCAAAGACATAAAGATATATACTTTACAAACTAGGGTTAGATATTACCAGGCATTTGGATACTCATCAAACACTTACTTTATTTGATGTTGTCATTGTTTGATTGGGTTCCTTCATTTAGGTGAAATCTGTTTGCTCATTCTTTATGTGTAAAGCAGATGACAAACCTCTCTTTCTCCCCCTCACTCTGTGTCACACACGCGTGCACACACACACACACTCTCCTGTTTCTCTGTCTCTTTAGATATTGATGAGTGTGCTGAACCAGGGGTCCGTGGTAATCCATGCAAGAATGCTCGCTGTGTCAACACCCCTGGCTCGTTCAAGTGCTACTGCAAACACGGCTTTGTGCCCGCGCGGAGGCCCAACATATGTGTCCGCCCGAGGTCCCGATAACAACACGATCCCACACACATCAACTCCCACACACTCATGTAAAAACTCTTCTGCCTTGACCCGGGTTACTTTACAAAACTCAAGACCCATTGATGCATTTAAAAAGTGTTAGTTGAGTGTTTGTAAGTCTGACTCCTTCATTTGGAACATCTTTGAATATATTTGAGTATGAAGAAATTCCTTCATGCAGTATCAATGTTGATTCCTCTTGTCTTGTGTATCTGGAACACCTCTTTACAGATACAGTTTACTCGTCAATGTTGAACTATTTGAGGGGTCCTAAAATCATATTTCCTCAAGCAGCTAATTGGACATGTACAACGTGCTATTGTCTGCTCCTCTCTCACTGTACCGCGATACAGCATGATATCTGGATCTTCACAGCCCTTTCAATCACTCTCCCAAGTAATGTTTTGGAAAACAATGGAATGCACGGACAGTTGTAGGTTTGTTGTTATGTATTTTTGTAATTATTTTATTTTTTAAACCTTGTTCGTTGAATGTTTAAAAGTGTATATTTTCATTTTGTTTAGTTTATAGTCCCTGTTTTCATATCGTAACATATCTCAAGCCTTCCTTCAATTTAGTGAGGTAATGTAACTTAAATTCACCCCCGTGATCATAATCAATAAGATCTAGTCTGAACACTCTGAAAAAACGTCTAGAAGTTGCAGTTTCTGGCATGTAAGCTGTTCTGTTTGTTGATGATTTTGTACAGTATAAATTAAGTTTTCTCTTAAAACGGTGCCTGTCCTACGGTAACTAATATAATTAGTTATTATATAGGATTTCTAATCACACGTGGTACAAAGATAACCTTTTCATATTTCTTTTTTTTTATAAAAAGGAAAAGCATTTAAAGTTTATCGTATTTTGAAACACAGTTTGCACCCAAGTGCACTTTAAGCTACACAAAGGAAATGTGCTAGCGAGCCCATGGAAATAATGGGATATTTGGGCAAGGACATGAAATTGATACCCAAAACAAGTATGTGATATGTGACTTCTCCTTAGGACATTTGCTGAATTGCTTTATATGCGGTGTAAGCAACCAAAGAAGCTTTTGACCAAAAAACATAAACAAATTAAAAGTCTAACACCCGACCTTTGTTGTGTGGATTTGTTATTTGTCTGGCTATGGTAGAATGAATAATAAGGAAATAAGACTTTCTATGTTTTATTATTTTCATTTAATGCAGAAGTAAAGAAAGCGCTCTGGACCAGAGAATCTAAGATGGGATTCACACAGGGCCACATTTGATATGCAATTCTCAAATATTATAAGCAAATCATGAGACAGTACAGTATTTCATAAAAGGCCATTCGATTGTTTTTGCTCTGTTGAAATTCCTAATACTTTTTTTAATGGCAAATTGTAGTTATTACTGAGAGTCCTATTTTATAAAGCGTAAAATGTAGTTTTGCTATGCTATGCTATATTATAGCTTCCTCTGTAAGGATTCTGATCAAAGAATATAACCGTAGACACCACAACCAATACCACTAATAGACAAACTAAAGTCACAGCCACATAAGCATGGCTGTTAGATGTTGGTAACAAGATGGCACGTTTTTTTGTTGTCGTTATCGACTTGCTTGTGGATGACAATGTCCTGTTTGAAGCATTTTTGGGTTGTGTAATTCTTCTCACAGAGTGCTTTGAAGTTATGCTTGTGGTCGCAGTTTGAGTCACACTGATGCCTTTATCGGAGACAGTTGCTGGGATTCTTTCTGGGAGTGCCCTTGATGCTGCTTGGGAGTCTGATTGCATTGGATTGGCTGTTTCTGGAGCTGTTGTGGCTAAATATGTTGAGAATGGTGCTGTGGTCATGTTTTCAGACGTTGGCAATATTCCAACTTCAGTTTTAAATGTATTTACAGTTGCTCTAGTAGATGAGATAAAAGGGGGGTTCAGAGTTGTTCTAGCAGTTGTCCCAGGTATTGCTAAAGGTTTGTTGGAGACCGGCAGGGTAACTTCAGAGATTTGTGTAATTGTTTCCATGGTATTTTCACATGGGATCTCCGTTGTTTCTTCTGTATCTGGTATATATGCGGATTCTGAGGAAAATTGGGATGTACTTAAGAAAAACGGCTGATCTGTCACTGGGGAAGTTACAGGTGGAGGGGTAATTGGCACAGCAGTTTCGATTGGGAGGGTTTGAGCTGCGGTTGAAAGCCTCTCAAAAGAAATAGTGACTGGGTTTCCATTTGTTTTCACATACTCCAAAGTGAATTCCTTTTCAGGTTTGACTAAAGCACCAGTGACAGTAGTCTCAGAGAAATTCTCATTCGTGGTCCCTGATGTTGTTGAACTTGATTCCGGTAGCTCCACAGTATTCATACTTAATGAAGTTGTTGACAAAATATCATATTTTGCTGTGATACTGGCTGAAGGCATGATCTTTTCAGTTGATGCAGCCAAATTCGTTTTTGACATGGGCCCATACTGGCTCACAGGTTCGGATGTTAAACTTGCTTTTGTATAGGTTTTGGTAAATCTTTTAGTCACAGAAGGGTCTTTTGTAGCCGCGGTAACTGCAGAGGAGCCAGTGTGGGTACTTCCGGTCGAATCTGTTGTTAACCCTGCCACACTGTTGGAAGTCGATGATTCCAGGTCCAACAGTTTCATAGTTGAACAATGTGTTGGAGTCGTTACAGTTTGAACTGATGTCTCTGATTCGGACCCAGTGGTGGGAGGTTTTGTGAATGGTGTGGAGGGTGTTGTAGCTACCGTAGATAGTTCAAGTGAAACAGTCGATGTCGTCTTCAATGGGTCGTCCAAATTTGTTGCAGTGGTTAAGCCATCAAAACTCTGACTAGCTAAGGTTTCACATGGTGGTTCGGCTGTAGTTTCTGGTGCCAGAGTGGTCACTGTTTCTTCCAGGCTTGAATAACACGGAGTCTCAGTGGTCATGCTATGGAAATAAAGAAGATATCATTGTCTTGCACTCTAAAGTGCAGTGAAGAGATAAGAGTATTACGAAGCAGACCATTTGAGTACCTGTCCAAATTCAGTGGCATTGGTGAACATGGATTGGTTAAAATTCCTGCAACAAGACATAAGCCATTTCATACAGTGATAATAAAACTAGATAGCTTACATTAGACTGATTAATAATTATATAATGTCTGTGAGGAATTAGATGACAAAACATGATATTTGCATTCTGAGAACACATTGAAAACAGAACATTTCAATGACCAGAGCTTTCCAAGAATTCCATATTACAACATTCTTACTAGATCCTTTAGCAAAGGCTTTACCTATATATGCTTTTTGTATTTGACTTTCATATTATACGCTACTATTTTTTATTTTCACCAACCTGTGATAATAATGACAAATACCAGGGGTTTCTTCTCCATATTTGCCCAGGTGTGAACACATGTCTGTGCTCAAACAAAATAATCTGTGTGAAATACTCGGCTGAGAATACCTTGATGTTGAGGAAGAAATGGTTACAATTACAACGGTTCTGTCTCTACTGGTACCACATGCATTCAAGTTTGCCTAATGATACAGTCATTTAGCTTACACTTTTTTTACACACCTACCATAAATATAGCATACATGAAATGGATGGTTTGGCAAATTTGGCAAAAGTTGGACAGAACAACTGTAACTATGCTATATTATCTATCTTTATTTGCCTGAGAGATAAATTTACCGTTGAATAGCAAATATAACATGCAGGACCGACATGCAAAAGCAGGTGTATGACTGTTTGCATTCAAGTTAAGTAAATGATCAATGTGTATCTTACTCCCATTTTTCCTTTAAACAAACACCCCATTGCCCTTACTCTGATCAATATCTTATGACATTTCATTGTTTTTAAAGTGCATCAAAAAATCATGAATATTGCATTTCTGAAACAATAGTAATCAATTTTAACACCGCTCTGTCTTGTGCAATGAGGAAATATTGATCCTCTATTTATCCTCCATATTTTAGCAAAGACTGAAAACAAAAGCCATTCATGTAAACTTACCTAAGGTCTGATATCGTTTCTTAAGCCCTGTTGAGTTGAGTTGAACTTTTAGTTTAACTCACACTTTATCTATGGTACCCATAATTTGCTCTAGTAGCCCTACTCATGCTCTACCTGCTTTGCATCTCAGACAGTCATCCAAATACTTCCATCCAAAGACATCCAGTGTTTCAAGCTCTGCATTTTGTGTATCTACAAATGGTGTAAAACTTCATTCATACTGTTTTATCAACTTAATGATGAAAAGCCTATGTGTTTTAGTGCCATTAACACTGTCACTTAATCTATTGTAGTATTTTATTATCAAATAAATGGGGCTTGTGGATTATATGGAGCACAACTTATTGCGTTTCTTTTTTTTTTTTTGCCACTAGAGGGAACTCTCGCTCGCTCCAAGAGATCAGCACTTGACAGAGAATAGTTAATCAGGTGTGATTCTATTCGGAGGTAGTGCTATGTCTTGTCCGGTCCTACGTTAAAAACATACTTTGTGTGTTTTATTCTTTGTTCTTTCCAATAATAATTCCCAATTGATACAGGGAAGCATTATGTCATACAGTTTCAGGTTCTATAAGCGCCAGAACTATTATTGGATCTTTTTGTACCCAGGACATCTGGGCCCGTTATGGATAGTGATGCTAGGGCACTCAAGTGCAGACAAGGTGGCAATGTTAATGTCACCATGCGTCCTTGGGCTTGGAGTGGGTGGTGGCGACTTGTGAAGTTAATTGAAATGGTGTCAATTCATAGACCTCTGTTGGAGGTGTGCCAAAAATGATACAACTTTACGACTGAGTACCCGAGTACTTGCACCTTGCAATATACGTATACCATTCATACATTTTAGACCAACAAATGAACATGATTTATGAATAAATTGAAGAATGAATCCATGTCTCAACTTCACCAGCTGGTGGATATCTGATTGAGACTATAGTTGCTTAGCAACAGGATCCATACAGTGTTTGGCCAGTATCTTATTGATATTGCAGGAATATAAATATAACTGAAAATAGTTTACAAAGACTGTGCCAGTAGGTATGGCAGAAATTAGTTTGGTTTCACACTGTCTTACTTCATGCTTTGCAGTCCATTACTGTATTCATGGTTAAACCATGGTAACCATTGAGACATTTTTTTTTCTTTAAATATTGAAGTGATTACGGCCCCAAAGGCCCAGCAATATACCAGTTAGGGTATAATTAGTAAGGTTTGCTAACGAGGAGGCAGCAGATCCCTATTGGCTAGGTCTATCGTGGAGGGAGGGGGTCTTTAAAGATGTGGAGCGGTGTTGTGATGCTCAAACAAAAATTACACAAGGCACACCTCCAGTCTCTAACCAAGCTCCAGCACACCTACACAATTACATGATTCTATTACACAACCTAGCACCAGCATGGTCTATCCGTATCCCTTGGAAACATGTTTAAACAGGATTTAGTACTCTTTCTTCTCCAATACGGTATGTGTATAACACAACATGTTATATGTAATATAATAGCAATAGTAACATCATATAAGGCACACTGAATAGCGAGCATGGCTGTGAGCAGAAAAGTGTTGAAACGCATTGCCAATTATTTTCCATGTTGCAAAACCACAGGCCCAGCTATCCATAGGATTTTCACTGTTGAAGTTGTCCTGGAAACCGGCCCTTGATGAGCTTTGAGACGAAGAGAATATTTCAGTTGATCAGACCCTATTCTACAACATGCTGAATCTCTTGTGACCTGATTTAATCATCCTTTCCTCCCACATGTGTAACAATGCTCTCAAATCAGGTCATATCTAGGCGAGCTCTCTGCTGTCTCCTCTGCCATGACATTTTCACTGCTGAGTCCCAAAAAGAGAGCAGTCAATTTAACTGTTTGATGGTGGTGGAGGACTGAAGGTGAGCTCGTACTGTTTTAAGGGTGTCATCATGACGCACATCATAGCAGCTCTCTTTCAAACAGGTTTTTATGGTAAATACATTTTATGGGAAATACATATTTTAAACACTAAATATAACTAGATAAACGTACATTTCCTGAAGGAAATGTACTGTGCCCACTGAAAGTGTGTGCAGTAACCTAGAAAGATTTCAGTTTTTCAGATTTTTGCTTTCAGTGGGCACACTAACTACGCTTTTTGAAAGTAGGTGTGAAATGTGGTTGTAGATAGCAAAAACATCTAGCATTGTCTGTTTGAGATTACAAGTGTACGTGTTGGCCTGAGAGGGCCTCCTTTTATTAAGGATACAGGACTGGCCTGCTTTGCAGTTCACTTTCTCTCACCTTCTCCCACTACTCAGTCAATCACACGTTACCCTCTCTGAGAATGCCTACACACACCAGCCGTATATCTCGGAGAAGGTCTGTGCCGTGTTCATCCACACTGCGGTCTCTCTGAGTCACTTTGCTGTGGCACTAGCTCTGCTCTCTGTCCTGGTTTCATTCTGTCTCTTGAAGTTCGAACTGGAACAGCAGGGTGACCTCCACCAACTAGTTTGGAGGAGTAAAGATGTAGGGGAGGGCAGGGAGGGAGGGAGAATGAGCAAGGAAGACACCAGAAATAGGCTTGCCGTCCCTGGGAGATGACTCAAAAAGAGGAGGGAGGAATATAAATATCTTTTAGTAGGTCGTATCGACCAGCGAGCAACCCATTGGATCCTGGCAGAAGTTGGCTGGGGACTGAGACTTCAAAAGTTTCTCTTCTGTAGTTCATGGGGTGGCTAGGTTTGTGACACAGCATGGCTACATCCAGAGGCATCACGCCCCCAATTTATTTGAGGCGGCATAATTTCACAACTCCATTTACTATATGCCGCTTAAGCATATATACATAATGCTAGAGATTTTATTTTTTTACCATTGTCTCACCCAATTGAGGGTGCCCAGTGTTAATGGGCACAATGCCCGTGGCTACATACTAAATATTGGTTGGCATAGTATCTAAGTTAGATAGACTGTTTGAACTAACAAGGAGCACCCCTTTGGCGGACAGTGTTACTACGATCACATATGACAGCACAATGTTAACTGACCATAAAAAACCTACACCATAAATAGATTATATGAGTCTGTACCACTTCTTCTCTCATTAGCATACTGTGTACATTTAAAAACACATTAATTAAAGATAAGCTCAGTTATAGCAAACTCTCACTCTACTTTAGTGCAGTTGTATATCAAAGTGAAATGAGACTAGGGGCCAATTTTGGGGATCTTTTTTGGGGGGGAGCTGGAAGCTCTCTGCTTGCAGCCACATCAGGCTGTGGAGTCCTGTTTGATCTCCAAACTCTCTGTGGTGGTCTCCCTCGTTATCTCTCTCCCTCCTTCTCTCCTTCTTTCTCATTCACTTTCTATATACACTTCCTCCTGGATGTGCTGGCTTTGGTGGCTTAGTCCAGAGGTGATGGAGAGAAATGTTTGTCCTCATCAGCAAAGGCTATTGCACATTTGCACATTTGCACATTTGCACACACACACACACACACACACACACACACACACACACACACACACACACACACAGAGAGAGAGAAAGAGAGAGGGAGAGAGAGAGAGAGCAACAACTTTTCAATGCTCCCAAAAACCCAAGACTATTCTATGGGTAAAAACAAAACAACCAACCAAACCAAATGGAGCCCCCCCCCCCCCCCTCCTCCTCCTCCACACGCACACGCACACACACACACACACACACACACACACACACACACACACACACACACACACACACACACACACACACACACAAACACAAACACACACACAGACACTCTTTTTGGTCCCCTCCCTTTCCCCCTCCATCCCATCCATAGTAAGTGGACAGAGAGGGGTTTAGTTCAAACTGCTGCAATCTGCAAAAAGCACTCCTGTGTATGCACTGTGTTGGCTAGAGCATGGCAAACCAGTACCACTAGCACCTCTACATCCTGCACTCAGCTCTTTTCCTTTTGTCATGGTGGATTGTACATGGGCCCCCCGTTAAAATGGGGGACCAGGTAGAGGAGGGATTGTGGGCGTATGTTGGCGTGCGCGTGTGTGTTTGTGTGTGGGGGAGAATTTGGGCTATTTCGGCCCAACCTGCAGAGGTCTTAGTCAGTTGTGCCAAAAACAAAATAGGGCAAAGTCCTGAGAGACTTTGAAAGTACCAATCAGAGCCAACATACTTGCAGATTTGAGGATAACTGTGTGTTGTGAAAGTAAACACTTTCTAAGCTATTTGAATTTCCAGCTTCTCTAAATATTGATGTTATATAGAGTCCACCCATAGGTTTTTATAGAGATGCAGAACACAGGATTTCGGGCCCCATTGCGTTGATATCGGCATGCTGATTTTATTGTATATGGCCGTGTGACACAGGCAAGTATATATTCATTGCAGACCAAAGGCAAAGGGGATAAGCCTGTTGAACTACACTAAATAATGTAACATGCACATATCTGTTTTCAAGGCATCGATGAAAACTAGGGAGCCATGACATGAAGAGCGGGGTTAAAATTATGCACAAGAACTTCTGCATCACACAGACAAAGCATCCTTCCTTTAGCCCCACCGCAGTTTTTGTGGAGGCTCGAGCTTTCAATGTGATGTGATAGACTGAGCGGGTTCAGCCCCCTTTTATGAGCAACACATTCATTCTCTATTTCTCCCTGTTGAACGGGAGTAAGGGACAGGCTGTCGGAAGCTGTAGGAACGGGGAACTGCAGACATCTCTGTGATGCTGTCTGAAAACGTCTCTTCATGATTTGCATTGACCGTTAAAGAGTTGGTAACATTAGCTCTTATTAACATTTCCAAAGGGTGCGCGAGCAAGAAAACGACACCGCTTTGATAGCCTGCGGTGCTGCACTTGCAGCGTGAAAATATCTCTTTCAAGCATGCGGATTTAACAGAAATACGTTGTCACCTGGGATTTTATTCATTAACATTGAATGAAGTGATTCGTGTTATTTTGATAAAAGCAGTATATGCTTGGTAAAACATCTGATAAACGCGGCAAAAAAAATATCTAGAGCCTCCTAGCCAAAGATTGCTAGCTAACGGGTAAGCATGATTTCTTTTTTCTTTTCTCCACACCAACATCACAATCCACGGGTATTCAGCCAGGTGGCGAACAGGCAGGCTAACCTTTTTAGCTCAGATAACGATTTCCTACATTTATGAAATTGTGCTTTGTTTTTCTGAATTGGATCATAATTAATTCGGAGATATTATGTTAATTCACCAATGCTACTACATACAGTCAACGTGTCTTTGCTTTGCCATCGAGAATCAAAATTGGCACCACGCAGCTTGTTATATTATTTTTATGCTAGCTAGCTGCCTCCTATTTTCTGTATGTCTACTGTCTGTTGCCTTTGTTTGAGCCGGTCTTCTCCTCAGCGTAGTGCAGCCACATCTTTTCTTCTCTGTGTGCTGTATAAATAGCTACCCAACCTGGTACCCTGTTACTGTTACATACACAGGCTGTAGCTCTCTATCCAACTAAATGGTGCTGAACAACAATGTCAGTGTTTTCTGGATGACATTGTTCGGGACTAAATTTAAATAAAATAATTTATTTAAATGAATGCTAGCCATCGGCCACAGGATCCCCCTGTATGGAGAACGATGAGAGGACCACCAGCATCAGGTTTTAGGAAAAGAGGATGGAAGGGATGATAACCAAGCAGGAGGAATAACCACGCTGGGAAAATGTATAATGTGAGAGGTTCCTCGTTTCGAGTTTGGACAGAGTTTTAAATAATTGTATTGAATTGCTTAGTTAAATTACTCCCTATGTAGACTGTGGGTACAGTGGATCTCAGTTTTAGCAGAAGTGAGTAGGCCTACAGTTTTACAAAGACCTGGATTTTTAAAAATTGTATGTATTTATTTATTTATTTTTAAATAAGCATAATCCCCTTTTGATTGCATTTGACTGCAACATATATTTTTCTGAGAGTACTAAACAATTAGACCATGTTGATCATGCTGAAATTTGGTCTACCATCGTATGGCTCATTTAAAATTTTGCTTAACCACCTATAATGTCAGATGGAATACTGGAGTCATTAAACTTTATGGGAACATGACTGTGTTTACTTAACATCATATTTAACCAGTTAGGGCTCTTAGTAACATTGATTCTTTTAAGTCAAAGGTAAAGAATGAGGGCCTTTTGTAGCAATGGACAGGACAGGGCAGGAGTTCAAATGGGTGTTAAGCCACGTGCTGGTGGGACAAATAGGCTACGAGGCTGGGTGGAGGAGGGCTGGATGTTCGAACAGAAATACAGACAGACGGTATTTAGCTATGGAGGCTGGGGAATGTGACCATGGGCCCCCCATAGTGCTGATGCTCAAAATCCCTACCATACAAGCTTGTTTCAACTCCTGCCCCTCACAAGCCCATTGTGCTGCAGTGAACCGTATCAGTGAAGCTAAGCCTTCTATTACAACCAGGGCTGTTATCTGGTGTGCAGGTCTTGTGGTAGCATTCCTCATTTAGGCCTATAGGGTCTAGTACCAGCAAGTACAGCGTTATATGCAGTTTGCTTTTTTATTTCGAATAGAACTTTAGAATTTTGACACCTCATCTAGATATTCCATAATCTAGGTTAACCGACCTTAAACAGCACCTTAAGGGAGCGTTATGGTACCACACCAACAAGATTTGAATGCTAAATGATTTGCATGTTACTGTTAGTTGCCAAAGTCTACTGTAGTCGTATTATAAGATCAAACCTTTAAGATAAGCAAGTGTATGAAGGCATATATGAGTGTATGAAGGCAAAATATATGATTCTGAAATAATCCTGTTTGTTTCCATTCCACTGAAGATACCTCGGCCATCCAAAAGGCTTACTCTTAATCTTTAAAGCATAAGAAATCTGTGGCCATAAAACACCAAGTTTCTTCATTGAGACAGCTTTTGTTTGCTAAAAAATGTTTGGTGTTAAGGAATTGAATGGCGTTCTGTCTCATTCATCTTTCTTTGCAAGAATTAGTAAATATTATTTCCAGCAACGCATGTTACTCAGATAGAGGGATAATTGACAGACATGGGGGACAAAGGGAGGAGGGGTTGTTGAGGCAGAGCTTTATTTGTTTTTTGCAAGTTGTGGAGCACATCTGTTTGCCCTCACGCCTCCTCTGCCCTTGGGATTCACAACATCTGAACACGTGTTCCTGATTTCTCCCACCCGAGTCCATGCTGGGTTCGAGGAATTCACTTCAAGTCCTCTCCTGGTTCTACAGCAGCTCAGGCAGTCGGCGCTCTGCAGATGTCCAGCAGAGCAGGGTTGTTACCGTCTGTCTCTCATAAGAGGCTTCAGTACGTCCAATTGATCTAAGACTGGAGGTCTTTCCTAAAGAGTCCATTGCCTTAAACTGAACTGAGGCTCTACCTTAAGTGGGGGGGGGTCCAGAGAATTAACTCTGTTACATAAAATGAAAGCACCTAGAAATCTAAACTTAAGTCCCAGACTTTGCCTCCTATATGGAGCTGAACTCGAAGTCAAGTTATAATCAATGTGTTGCACAAATGGCATAAAGCAGAGAGTACACCAGAGTGGGCAAATGTAGCGTTGCCCATGGTGGCAAAGGCACAGGATGTTATTCCTGCTCTGTAGTTTCACAGTGTAATAAGTGAATGAGAGGGAAATGGTGACGTCTCAGACAGGCTGTTTGTGACTGGCGCATGGTAGGCCTACGAGGGTGAGTTCAAACCTGACCATCTTCCTGCATACGATCCCCGTCCCCTTTGCTCGAGCTGCTGACAGCCACACGACTGGGAAGGAGCTTGGTTGATAGCCGTCAAATTCCCACATCCAATCTAAACTGAGCTCATAATCGTATAATGAGGAAAGGGGGGGATGGCAGATCCCATTGCTAGAGAAAACACGTTTTTCCTCAGAGTGTCGTTTGTTTTTCTCGCTGAAGAGGTCCCGTACCGTCGACATCGGTTTCCCCTGATGAGTCATGGACATGGTTTAGGTGTTATTTCCAGTTCTGTGGGAGGAAATGGATTCTGAGATGCACCCTCTGTAGGCATTTGGCGCGAGGCAGACCCTGGCTCTCTTGTGCTGTATCGATTGGCTTTGGTCACCCTTTTCTGGACATTTGATAAATTGCAGTTGACGTTCTGTGGCTTCTGTAGTTGTAGCCGGCAAGGTACCAAATGCCTTAGCTGAAAGCTTATTAAGTCTATTAAGTCTGTGACTAAGCTTTGGCCTTTGTTGCCATTCATGCTCTGCGTCGTGTGTGGTATAGAGTTTCTCCGGTAGTAGACTTTACATACGTGTGGGTGAAAGCAGGGGGCATGATGGAGTGGCTGTGTATTAGCGGCGTATTGTAATGAGTGTGGGCTGGCCTGGTAGTACGGTGGTCCCGCATACGATTGATGGGGAGCGGATGGATTTATTAGAGACGTTGACATGTTGGCGAGGTAATTGAGCGCTAACATGAGCCAACCATGCTGCTTCCTGTGTGTGTGTGTGTGTGTGTGTGTGTGTGTGTGTGTGTGTGTGTGTGTGTGTGTGTGTGTGTGTCTAGTTTATGTGTGTATCTGCTGGCCGCTGGAGTGTGTTTGATGAATGTGATTCTACAGGCTGACAATAGGCAGCTGCTGGCCTATTCAGTAGGGCATTCAGGCTGGGATCAGTGTCCCGTGAGTGGCCCTCGGCTCCGCTATGTGTGTGTGTGTGTCTGTGCGTGTGTCTCTGGTCGCCTCCTGTCTCCAAACAGGAAACGTTTGCGAGCGGTCGCTTGGCACCTCTCTCTGCTGACTCCTCGATTGTGTTTGGGGCCAGCGTGGTGATCCAGGCTTTGTGAGGCTGCTTTATGGGAACCCCCCACCCTCCCCTTAAGCCAACTGAGTGTGACAACCTGGCAGACACAGAACAGAGGGGTTACCCACCACCACCACCACCTCCCCAGACTGAGCATCAGCTGGTGGGGAGCTAAGAGGAGGGGTGGGGGTTGCTGCAGTGATTAGCATGCATGATCATTACCATAAGAATACATGAAGAAGTAGCGTGTGTCGATTTCGTCCCGTCATACAGCCCGCCTCCTGTATGGTTGTTTTCTAATGTTTATGCTTCTGACAGGCATGTCAAAACAGTTCGCAAGTCAGCGTAGTGTTTGGTGTGTCTGATAGTGTTGCCTGATTAAAGTAAAAGCTATAGGATATTTTGGGGCTTAGTTGGGTGTGAGTGTTTAGTGGGTCGGGTCATGGCTCCTTTCTGAGGATGTCAGGGGTAACGCGGTAAAAGGGTAAAGCCTGGCATCATGTGTACACAGGCGTGGTGGGGTGAATCTCTTGGGGGCTCTCTCTCCGCCCCTTATTAACTGGTGCAGTGCAAAAACACACCAGCTAAGCGAGTGGAGAAAGCAGGTCATGTAGAGGGGGAGAGGGGGAGAGGTAGATAGATAGACAGAGAGGGCCGGGCATGAGTGGGTGATGATGATGCTGCTGCTTACTGGGCTCTGCTTTCCCTGCTTCTCCTGTCTGCCTCTCTATTGATGCTCTGGCTGTCTCGCTCCAGACAGGCTGACCCACTGTATCCATCAAACCCCCAGAGGTATTCCCCCAGTATCCCCCAGTCTTTCCACTCGCTCTTCCTAAAGAGCCACTCTTCTGAACCATTGCACTTACATGATGTCCACCTTCCCATCCCGCCTTCTACTTACATTTGTGTATGTGTTGAATGCATTTAGGGGCCCGCTTACGGCAGAATGATGGGCCAGGCTTTGTTGTTACCCGTCTCTGAAGATTTAGGCTGCTAGCAATAACCAAAGCTTCTGGGCGAGTGCGTCATGCTTGAGTAAGCCTGACGTGCGGGGAAATTCATGCGAGTACGGAGTGAAGGGGCTCTGTTGTCATCAAGTCAATGTTTTGCTGTAGCTTTACGTCCTCTAAGCAGCCTCGCTCCTCCAGCTTGGGCCGGCAGTGGAGCCTGTCGGCCCCCGTCAGAGCTCCTCTCTCTGACCTGCCTTTTTGTTCCCTCTCTAGACAGCTCTGTTAAAGGGTTCGAGGTCGCCGATTGAGGTCACTGTGTGTCCCATTAAGGACACGTCCGTGATGGATCCTCTAAATCAGCCTTGATGTGGCTTCTGGGGGTTTAGAGCTCAGACGAGTGTGTGTGTGTGTGTGTGTGTGGGGGGGGGGGGGGGGGCGGGGGGGGGGGGGGCGGGGGCGGGGCGGGGGCGGGGGCCTCCACACATAAATCCTGTATTCTCGCCTAGCAGATGCAAACATGCTCTGCCAACTTAATGGCTCCTAGCCCTTGTTCCACACACACAATGAGAGGACTGACTGAGGCTTGTCCGGATAATGCTGATCCGACAGTCACAATAAGGACAGGGACACCCAAATCCTACACACATTAATGGAAGTTTGGTTAACTCTTTTGGTAAGCAGATCAGTGTGATTAATGCCTCTGTTTGTCTAAGGGGTTATAAACTGATTAATGCTTGGTTGGTGTGCCACGTCTGTATTTTTGTCAGTGGAAATAGCGGCTTGTCGGTGTGTGTCTTTTTCAGATAGTTTGTGTGAGTGATGTCCAAGTCTTGTGCATGTGGCTCCAGGCTCTCCGGTCTGGACTCTTTGTGTAGCAGAGGGACCAACAGAACCCCGCCTCCCATGAAGCTATTTCTTTGTCTGTCCCCCGCTCAGCTCTCCTCTTCTAAGCTCTATTGATGTTACGTCCCCTTCAATTTCTGGCCTTATTGGCACCCCAGGGGGGAATTGTAATGAACAGAAATTGTCATTTAGAAAGCCAGTTTTACTTTGGAGTCCCCCATTCCCTCACCCAGTCAACCTATAGCTGATGGCTGTTAGAATTTGCCTACTTGTTTTTGGGCCACCTGTTTTTTTTATTGTTTAGAATGGTGCCAGGTACAATGAAAAATGGCAGGCTGGTCGGTCTCAGCTCATTAGCTTTGTAGGGCAAATTGAGTGGATCGGCTCTTTTTCTGCGAGTCAATTTGTCTCCTTGACATGACATAGTATAGTGAGAGAAAGTATAGGTTGCTGCTTTAAGCGTGCTATTGGATGCACGTGCGTGCGTTCGTGCGTGCGTGTGTTTTAGGAGGAGTGTTATGTTATTTCATGTTCTGTTGGAAACAGGCTATATACTATGCTCCTGTTTGAGTGGGAGGCAGTTTGTGAAGAGGTTTGTAGGAGGCTGTGTGTGTGTGAGAGAGAGAGAGAGAGAGAGAGAGAGAGAGAGAGAGAGAGAGAGAGAGAGAGAGAGAGAGAGAGAGAGAGAGAGAGAGAGAGAGAGAGAGAGAGAGAGAGAGAGAGAGAGAGAGAGAGAGAGAGAGAGAGAGAGAGAGAGAGAGAGAGAGAGAGAGAGAGAGAGAGAGAGAGAGAGAGAGAGAGAGAGAGAGAGAGAGAGAGAGAGAGAGAGAGAGAGATGCGACTGTGTTATTTCTCTCTGGGCGGCAGTGTTGTACAGGTTAAAGTGTGTGTATATGTAGGAGGAGGTGGGGAGGGAGGACTTCACATGCGTAGTGGGGGGTGGGAAGCCTAGTGTGTCAGTTGGAGCCCGTCCCTGGCAGGAGGGGTGTTCTTTAGGTTAGTGTGTGGAAGGTTATTAATACTACGGTCGGCCATGTTTCAGTCGGGTCGGGGATTTTGTGTCTGATCCAATCAGGGGTGATCATTCCAGACACTGAGCCCTTACTCCTCCTAGCCAGCCACAACGTGGATTTACCCACCTCCCCATTACCCCCGCCAAGACCCCATTCACCCCCTGCCCACCCCCTTCCATCCTACCTCATTAACCTCCCCCCCCCCACCTTTACATCCGTAGATCCGCCGGAAAGGAAGTCACTGTCACCATGGCT
The DNA here is from genome assembly GCA_017639675.1 of Aplochiton taeniatus. Lineage (NCBI taxonomy): Eukaryota > Metazoa > Chordata > Actinopteri > Galaxiiformes > Galaxiidae > Aplochiton > Aplochiton taeniatus. Next base: position 14,546,012 of record CM030177.1, read on the forward strand.
ACAGGCCCCTCTTTGTGTTCATGGGCAGTTAGGAACCTGATGACATGAACTGCATATAGATAAAGTTCAGAGCATTTGTTGCTCAGCGCCTCCGCCCACCATCGCGCCTATACACACAGGAGACTTGCAACATGGCATCTGGCTTGTTGGAGGGACAACACAGTCATCAGTTCTAATTAAGTCGGGGCGATGTGTCCCCGACGCCTGGATGAGTTGAGCTGATCTGATCTGTGTCTGGTCATCTCTTCGTTTCCCTCTTTTCTGGCTGGCGTCACTCATTTTGTGCGTGACTGCTTTTTGGTTCAATTCATAACAGCAGGAGCCAAGGCGCCTATAAATGTGTCTGGGGGCTGGCAATGGTGAGGAGACTTAGCCACGAGCCATCTGTGTACGTGCACACACACACACACACACACACACACACACACACACTGGGGTAGTGGCCTTCAGGCTCTGCTTGGTCAGCCCTGGGGGTTCGGTCTGTCCGGTGATGGGGGGGTGCATGGAAAGAGGCGTTGCCGCAGCACCTCCAGCCCTAATCCCAGGATAATTACTCTGTGCTGGGTTTCTATTCATAGCTCCCCCTAATCTGCCTTTAATGGGATTTGTATTGTTTTTTTTTTGTTTGTTTAGGTTTTGATTTTCACTTGTGTAAGTGGTTTATTCATGTGTGTGTTTGTTGTGACACACTTTGACGTACAGGAATGTAAGGAGGACCTTGGCTGAGATGTATCTCCCGGTCATAGAGCAGCAGGGTCATCATCACTTTTCTATTCAGCCCCCACCCATCGACCTGACTTCTGTGTATCAATCACACCCCAAGGACAGTCAGAGAGTAGAGGCCTCTGAATGGAGGCATTACATTGTAACGGCCAAACGACTACTCTTGTTCCCGCTGGTAGCCGAGACACATCACGCACAGTCGTCTGCTGTGGACTCCCCTTCTCTCCTTTCCGTAGTTCTCCATCCCTTTCGGCCCTGGCATACGTCAGATTTCCTCGCGTGGAAAAGAAAGGCTTGGGGAGAGTAAACCTCGGGCCACAGAGCCGGTACCGGTGTGAACGGTAGCTACCAGCGCCGTTGCTGACTGCTGATGCGGTCTTTGAGGGAAAACAGATTACCCAGAGGAGAAACAGCAAATGCTCTGTGTCTGGAAGGCATCACATTTCTGCTGCATCTGCTGAATAGACATCAAGATTAACTCGTGTCTGTTTTCTGCCCCCACCCCCCCACCCCCTGTCATCGCCCGTCCGCTCTCCCTCTCTCTCACATTAGTGCTCAGAGACAAATCAGCTTAAGCTTTTTCCACAGGGCTTCTTCCTAGAACGCAGGTTTATCATGTTGCCATGTCTTAGAGTTAGGAGGTGATTGATGTGCACGCTCATGTGCACACTACATCCGAACGACATCGTTGCTCACAACATTGTTTGTCAGCAATGTCATCAAAAGCCTCTGGGAACAGCAAATTACATACAATTTTGATCAGGTTAATTCAGTGAACAAAGGCATTGGTTGGGGCTCTCCTTCATTTTTGCCCCTGTGTTTGTGAGCGAATATCACATTCTATTCCGACCCCTAAAGAGCGGGGTCCGTCATGTAAAGGCCAGTCGTGTGGCTTGCTTGGGGGCTGCTCACTGACCCACACACACACACACACACACACACACACACACACACACACACACACACACACACACAGGCATTATGACGATAGTGCTGACTTAACATGAGTGCAGGGGACACGTCCGGTGTCCTCTCGCCCTAGCTGACAGGGTGGCAGGCAGGCAGGGGGAGTGGAGGATGGAGCCGTGTGGATTACTACCGCAGACCCTCACTCCCCCATCTAACCCCCCCCTCCCCTCCCTGCCCCGCGGCAGGGGGCCTGGCCATGCCTGTCTCGATCCGGCAACCACACCCCAAGGAGGATAAAAAGTGGGGGGGAGGCCTCGTGCTGATGCCCCCAGCCTGGCCTCCGCCCGGCCAGTGGTGTCCCTCCCTCCGCCCCACCTCCACCACCCCTCTCTCTCTCTCACTCGCCCACTGCTTCAAAGCCCTTCAGATACAAAAGCCAGGTGACAACAGATAAACACGGGCCTCAAATAAAATAGATGCAAGATCCTCCTGGTCCATTAATCTCTGTTGGGCTCGGCTTGCGCTCGTAAACAGCCAGCAGTGGCACTTACCGCTCTGCCTTTCGGAAAGGCGGCGAGGCCCTCATGTGAACCGATCCTCCCAAGGGGATCCCGTCATTGTGTAATGGTGGGGGGTGTTATGGAGATGGTTAGTGGGCGACGCAGGACAGAGAAGACAGCCCTGTGTCTGTAGCCAGGGCAAAGCGCTGTCCTCTCAGGCATCTCTCTTACTCTCTTGTCTTTTTCCGCCCCCACCCCACCACCCCGGTGTGATGATGACTTGTCTCTGACAGTGCCACGCGCTGGCTCTCTGGCCACGGTAAAGGTGTGTGTGTGTGTGTGTGTGTGTGTGTGTGTGTGTGTGTGTGTGTGTGTGTGTGTGTGTGTGTGTGTGTGTGTGTGTGTGTGCGTGTGTGCGTGTGCGTGTGCGCGTGCGCGTGCGCGTGTGTGTGTGTGTCGGTCTCCCTCTCCTCTGGTACCTCATTTTCCTATCTCCCCGTCGTGCTTTTAAAGCCTGGCGCTCTAAAATATTCATCTTTAGTCTCTCCTGACTGCTCTGTTTGAGTGTGTTGCCCCTGGGAGCTGCCTCTGGCCAGGGCAGAGACGAAGCAGCACCCACATTACTGGAAGAACTATAATTATGCTTTTTCAGGATCCACTTTTCTGTCCAAAAACTGTCTCTTGGAGTGTAGGATGTGCACCATTTTATTTGACAGCTTAGAGACGCTAAGACTACTGTATTAAGAGGGTAGACTTTAGTATTCAAAAAGGAACATTGTGATATTGCTGTTTTCGAATGCAAGGGAGTCCTAAATGCTATTATTTTCAGAGTAGGAGTGAAAGCAGTTGGTTTGGCATCTCTAATTGGAACAGCAGAGGATTGGCACAGGAGTAGCATCATGATGCAGCTGTGTGTGTGTGTGTGTGTGTGTGTGTGTGTGTGTGTGTGTGTGTGTGTGTGTGTGTGTGTGTGTGTGTGTGTGTGTGTGTGTGTGTGTGTGTGTGTGTGTGTGTGTGTGTGTGTGTGTGCGCGCGCGATCGGAGCATCTTTGTTGCCTTGTTGTTTGAGGCATGCGCGTCCTTGATGAGCAGTTCCCATTGCGTCCTTCAAGCAGATTTAACTGCTGGGCGACACATCTATGTTATACAAGTACTGCACACGTCATCCTTTTGCGTGCGTGCGTTTGTGCGTGTGTGGGTGGGTGTTAAGTTGTGTGCACATGTGCAAGACCGAGTGATGTAGCTAGTCCTCCCTCTTTCAGTTGACTTCAGATAAAAGGAGATTACTGCCTTGGCTTCGGTTAACATTCAAATGGCAGCCGGCTAAACAAACGCAAGCCTTACAGTCGAACCAATCTCATGTCTCAAAGTTCATATTGGCAGACCCTATCTGTTGAACTAAGCTGCAATTTGCATGGGCCTGGTTGTATCAGCCAGTCCCTGAAACATGTAGTGGTCATTTATTCATGCCTTCTACACCAACTGATTCAGACGTTTTTTATTTTAGACTATTTTGAATCAATGAACAAACTATTGAAGGCACATGTTCAATCAAAAACCCGCAGCGATCAATATTGCAAGTGTTAATCGTTAAAGTTACATAATTATGTAATTTTCACATTCTGCTGCAGCAAATGGAACCGATCGAGAGCGCGACTAGTTCTCTGTACTTTGTGGAACTGCCAACGCATAAGCAGGACAAATAGAACCCCGCCGTAGCCTTTGATGGGAACCGCGTGTCCTGTACGTGCGTGACTACATTCTGTCTCTTGTGTTGCACCGCTCAGGTTGGATGGTCGACCCCCTAGCCAGGGCCCGGACACGATGAGCACCATCTCGCCCACCGACTTTGACAGCCTGGAGATCCAGCAGCAGTACAACGACATCAACAACCGCTGGGACCTGGCCGCCGAGACCGACTGGGACAATGAGAACAGCTCGGCCCGCCTCTTTGAGCGCTCCCGCATCAAAGCCCTGGCAGGTGGGCAAGCCGCGGCTGTGTTTGTTTGTTGGCGGGTGTCTGTGTGTCTGTGTGTGTGTGTGTGTGTGTGTGTGTGTGTGTGTGTGTGTGTGTGTGTGTGTGTGTGTGTGTGTGGGGTGGGGGGGGGGGTTGTGTGCGTGTGAGACAATGTGTTTGGGTCTTTGTTAAAATTAAGTGAGGGGGACAAAGAGAACGAGAGAGAGTGAGTCATGTTCATACATATATGTGTGTGTGTGTGTGTTTGCGTATGTCTTTACGTGTGCACGTACGAGTAACACAAACTGCCGTTCGTCCGCCACTCGTCCTGGCGGTTGAACCCCCTGCACTGCAGCCAAACAAGCTGCAGCGTCCTCCAGGACCCAGCAGGGGGAAGCAGCAGTCAGCCTGGGATCCCCCAGCGCCTCCCCCAGGCCCATTGTTCTAACCCGTCCACGCGGTTGTCTCCATGGCCCCAGACACACCCCTCATACACCACTTTCGACGAGGGAGAGAAAACAAGTCAACGCAGACACCCAAACGACAGGCTGTGTGTTGATTGAAAAGCTTCTTTCTTTTTTTTTTTTTTTTACTGCCCAAATCCAGCCAGGCTCGCATTCCGCGCGGCAGCAACGATTTTGAGTCTTGTTTTGTGGCTGTAAGTGTGTGGTCGCTATATGTATGTAGAATGGCCCTGAGCAGCTGATCAGAGCATGAGATCATGACAACTGAAAGGAAGAGGAGCAGCCCAAAGTTTCTCACCTCCCCTACTGTCACCAAACACCCACTCCTAGAGTTATGACTTCACACCCCTCTGCAACAGATCACGCTGTGCTGAGTAACAAACCAGTGGGATCTGTGTGTTAGCGTGGCGTTTCATAAGTATACATCTGTGTGTGTGTGTGTGTGTGTGTGTGTGTGTGTGTGTTTTCTCTAAACTCCTCTCCTAGGGAATACCACCGATACCATCTCCTTTTTGACAAGCAGGGGCTTGATGGGCACATTCTTTGACAGGCTGTAGCAGAGAGCTATCCCCTCAGGTCCTTAACCCCCCCCCCCCCCCACCCCCCCCCCCCTTCCTTCCCACAGCTTCTCTCGTCTGTGCCTCCTGCATGTGTGGGAGCGCTGCTCCTCTTTCGCTGTTTGATTGTCGTCTTTTGCTCTCTGTCTCTTTCTCTCACTTTCTCTGTTTGTTGGGTTGTGGCTATAGGCCAGTCTGCTCCACTGTATTCTTATCTGGGCGTTTCATAGTTCAGGTTGATTTGCATACAGTGGGTCATCTTCCGTTGGGGTCAGTCTGCTGTAATGTAACGTAGTCAGTCTGTTATCTTTGGCCTTGTTCATTTTTTTTACCGACAAAGACCTCTCTCGGCTTCAAACGTTAAGAAAGAGCACGTCATGGCGCCAATGACGTAACCCACCTGCAAAGGACTTTGGACTCAGTGTTTGCTTAACCCTTCACCCCTTTCCTTTCTTTCTCCCTCTTTAATCCGTGAAATTGATACTCTGCGGGCATTTTGTGTGTGTGTGTGTGTGTGTGTGTGTGTGTGTGTGTGTGTGTGTGTGTGTTTGCACACCATTGGGAACATGTGTGTCACACCCAAACAGAAGTGAGTCGATGAGGCCCCCCTGCGGCGCAAGGCTTTCACACCCTTCACTAGGTGAGTGTGAAATGCCCCCGGGGTACAGAGGGCCAGGTACACGTGCAGCACACACACACACACACACACACACACACACACACACACACACACACACCCTCACTGAGACACCCAGTTAAACGGAGACAACTAGGAGGAGAGGACGACAGGTGAGATGACAGCGTTAACACTGTCAGCCAGCCGCCTACAGAAAACTACTCAAGGCTGTTGGAGAGGTAGCAGCAGGAAGAGAGATAGCAGACTGTCCGAGTGACGGAGAGGGTAATGGACCGTACCGCTGCGACATGGGCCTTAGGTCTGGTTCTTTTACCCTGTGGTGGTCGGACAGCCTCGTCCCGTCGAACCAACAGCATCCCACGCCGACGCGCTCCCCGCGCCCCTGACTCCGCTGTGGGGGAGGGAGGGAGGGAGGGAGGGAGGGAGGGAGGGAGGGAGGGAGGGAGGAAGGAAGGAAGGAAGGAAGGAATGTTAGGTTGACCTGAGGCCTCGCCTGGAGGCCCAGCTGATTGATACCACAGGCCTCCTCCAGCAGCCTGTCCCTCCCCTCTGGGCCTCGGAGTATCCAGCCCACTCAGCCGGACCGGAGCTCCGAGGCGGTGCGCTGAGTGTCCCGAACATGGAGGGAGGGAGACGGGGGACGGCACGTGAGGGGGAGTTTAGGACGGCTGAGAGGTGTTTACTTTCATGTCCTTGCCAATATATCCATCTTGAACCAGCCCCCATTCCCCCGGCCTCTGCCACTCTGTCCGTCCCTCCCTCCTTCTCCACGGTCTAGCTCGTGTTGATGGACCAGACCAAACCAGACCATTATCTGTAATTGCAGTGTGCTTCGTACAACAGCCTCTTTACCAAAACCACCTCCTTCCTCTTGTGCCGTTTTATTTTCTTTCCCCCTTTTGTTTTCTCGAGACGCTGAAGACGGCTTGTTTGTCCCCTCTGTCCTTCTTGCCTTGAGCTACCATCTGCACAGCTAGCAGTGTGATGCTTTATAGAGGAAGGAAGCCTCCTTTACCCTGAGGCTGCAAAGGAACATGACAGTCACACCAGAACACACACATTAACTCACACTTAAAACCACATAGTGTTGCCCGCACATCAACAAACAAACACACACACACACACACACACACACACACACACACACACACACACACACACATTATGGTGCCTCATTTTGACAGCAATGTTTTTAGTCCCAGGGCGTCTTTGTTGTGTACGACATGCATCTCTGCTTTCCTTGGGGACACCAGCATAACCCCCTCCCTGTAAAGATCCTGTTTGCTGGTTCTCTCTAATGAGAACAGACCATAAGGCTCTCAACTCATCTGGTCTAAACAAGGCCATAAAACCACACGTTGGCCTGTTCCTACACCGAGATTGAACCCTCCGGACATTTTTAGCCCCTGTCCAGCATCTGCCCACCCCCTTTTCTGGCATGCCTTTTAATAATGCAAGAGAGAAGATAAACTGTCCCCAGATCTTTGGGCTTGCTCTGGTTTGTGTTCAGCGAGAGGAGTAGACGCCTAGACGGGTTCATTTAGCTTCAACAGGAACACTTCTGTGTTCTGTCATGCCGAATGATACAGTCCCTGATACAGTCCAGGTCTTGGAAGCAGGCAGATACTGAGGCTTCTGCTACTTAATGTGGGCACCTGCCAGCTTATTCCAATGCTTGAATTGAATACGTGTGCCTTAATGAGGGTTAAAATGTCCGCATATAATCTATTTATTCTTTTAGTTTGTGATTTGGGTGAACCCCGCCCACTCTCTCTTAGCAGTCTGCCAGCCCCGCTGCACACATGCATGCATGCACACGCAAGCACACACATTTCCAAGTGTTTCAAATATTGCCAGAGCAGGAAAGGGCTTGTTGCTGTTGCTTACTCTTTCTCAACTACTTCCTTCCTGTCTTAACGCCTTGTTGAAGTTCCGTGCCAGGGAGCAGAGAGAAGAAAAACAGAGAGGTCAGATGTAAGCGGCGCAGAGCGAGAGAGTGAGTGGCTGAGAATGGGGAGGAAAAGAACAACACAATCTGCTGCCGGCTTTTGTGATGCACCTCGTCGGTCAAGCCACACCCCCCCCTACCTCCCCAGAGTTCACAAGCAGTGGGTTAATCCACTCCCTGCCACACAGTCACAGTGGTTTAGTCCACCTTTTTCTAACCACCCCCTGCTTCCTTCCTTTACTCCTCCTCCACCCCCCCCCTCCTCGTCTCTCCACCCTGCCCTTTTACCGCACGCTCCTCCCTCGAACACACCTTATGCAAATGCACCAGCTTTCAGAAAGCGGCAGCAGGCTCTGTTTACACAGCCATCCGACCACGGCCAGTTCTCGGCTCTCTGCTCAAACAAGGTGTGTGTGTGTGTGTGTGTGTGTGTGTGTGTGTGTGTGTATGCCTGCCTAAATGCGCGCTCAAAGTTCTGGAGGGAAGGCCAGAGCCAGCGTTCATTTGAGGAGGAGGTTAAGTTCACTGCAAGTTTTTTTTTTCGCTCAAAGGCAGGGAGTGTGTCCGGGACTTAAGAAAGGGAGAAGTTAAAGAAGAAGAAGAAGAAGAAGAAGAAGAAGAAGGAAAAAGAGAAAAAACATTTTGTTATAACTTGGATCTACTAGCAAAGGACAGAAAGTGGACGTTTTGGATATTTGTCCAGGTTTCATTCACTGTGCTGTGTAGTGTCCACCACCACTTGTGGAGTCTCCCACCCTTGGAGGAGTGGGTCTCTGTGCTATGCTGGAGAGCCCCTGAGCTCCAGGCGGTGTGCTGTAGAGCTTGTTACCTGAAGGGTCCCTGTTACTCAAGGAGACCATGGAGTTTGACCACAGAGACCGCGAGCCCTGCCTGTCCCCAGCGGCGTTTGTCAATCAAGTGCAATACTCCAATATCCTGGAAGGCAGATTCAAACAGCTCCAAGGTAAAAAGAAAATACAAAATAAAAAATGCCCCCTCTTACTGGCACTGTCCTTTTCTGTGGAGTGTGACCTCGTCTGAATCACTGAAATAAGCTTAGAAGCGTGGGTTGGCCATAATGTATTATCCATGTTGCTCTGAAAAGATTAGGCCACGCTGGGCATAGGCATGGGCTTGAGCTCAGCTCAAACGTAGGCAGCATGGCCACCTGTCCCTCCATATATATATCCAATTACCAGGCCAAGCCGTCGTCTCTGGGCTGTAAGCTGTGTGAGATCCCGGGCACGGAAGTCACGGTGGCCATTGTCAGGCACTAACACGTTAGAATTCTCTAGTAGGCGACAACAAGCCAGCTAGCTTGACACACATTATGACTCGGTATGTGCTGTGACGAATGCCCACACAAATTGGTTGGCAATTTTATCACAGGGGCTTCCCACAAGCCAGTGTAAACGGGGTAATCCCCGTATTCTTAACGTCTATTCGTAACAGGCTCTTTTAATAATAGACTCGATGTCGCAGAAAGGAAGCAGCTGAACGATTGGGGATACATGGTGCTTAGGTGTGTGTGTGTGTGTGTGAGTCGGAGTAAGATAATCTTGTGTTGTTGTGTAGTTCTAAGACTACGTAAATTGTGTTTATCAGGTGTGTGCCGTTTTGTTGAGCTGTGCACCCTCTAATCATGGGCCTGTTGGGTTAGTTATGGACCTATTATGGTTTTTTTTTTTTGTGTGTGGGCTGTGGTCATGTAAGGGTGGTGGCTACACGAGTCAATGGGGCGTGCTAACATCACAGGTTTGTGGCGCTCTTCTCCAGACACTGTGTAATAGATTTGTGTCTGGCCGCCAGCAATGGAGGGCTGTCACAGTTGACTCGTTCACACACCCAGCACATGGTGGCCATTCTTTCTGGCCGCTAATCACATTTCACCTCCCAGATGAAGCAATCAGTCGAGAGAGAGAGAGAGAGAGAGAGAGAGAGAGAGAGAGAGAGAGAGAGAGAGAGAGAGAGAGAGAGAGAGAGAGAGAGAGAGAGAGAGAGAGAGAGAGAGAGAGAGAGAGAGAGAGAGAGAGAGAGAGAGAGAGAGAGAGAGAGAGAGAGAGAGAGAGAGAGAGAGAGAGAGAGAGAGAGAGAGAGAGAGAGAGAGAGAGAGAGAGAGAGAGAGAGAGAGAGAGAGAGAGAGAGAGAGAGAGAGAGAGAGAGAGAGAGAGAGAGAGAGAGAGAGAGAGAGAGAGAGAGAGAGAGAGAGAGAGAGAGAGAGAGAGAGAGAGAGAGAGAGAGAGAGATATTTCAGAAATACTTATTCCTTGATATTTCCCTTGGGTGGGCCAGAGCCCCTCACTCACCAAATTACCACAACATTTTTTTTGTTTGTGTGGTCTGAGGGAAACGACTTGAAAAGTAGAAACACAGCCAAAGACAGAGATAATCATTTGGGATAAAACCCTGCATGAGATCAGATCAGGTACATTCCCACGTCTTAAAAGAAAGCACAGTGTTAACGTCAATGTTTGAGTGACAAGAAGACACGCTCATTGCTTTCTACTGGTACTATGGCTTCAAATTGCAAGTTAAGCATCATAGCATAGAGGATAAGAACATGGAGAAAAGTCAGTTGTAGCAGAATAGATTTCATACATCCTTCTTGAAAAGATAACACTAAATCTTGTCAATTAGTGCAAAGGTCAAAGTTGAGCCCTATGTCTTGCTGTCAGCCCTACTCTTTTTGATTAGTTAAAGATGAGCTCAGAAGAGTGGGTGCTTGTCCATCATCTGGTGGGAATACAGAGGTTCTGTTTGCTGAATGTTCCCTTTTCAGACATATGCACATCAATCACACTCTGGCTGATTGGGAGAGACAGCAGCTCCGTCAGTTGCGTCTACAACTGTTTACAGGCAAAATGGAGCAACCCAGAGAGAAACAGAGAGATGCATCCACCATTCTGAAAGCCCGGGGCATACTTAGACACGTGTACACAGTCACACACACACACACACACACACACACACACACACTGGCGACGCTCACTTGTAATTCCGGTCTGACTGCCGTTGAGGCTCATTCCTTCTCTTCCTCCCTCCCTCCATCTCCTCTCCTTCTTTGTTGTCCCAGCACTGGCGAGGGACAGCCAAGCGTCTGATACAATAGAGCAGAAGGTATAATATTGTCTCGTCTGAAAGTGCATCACACACTTGCGTGCACAATAGACTTTGCACTGTTCTATTTCTATGGTGCTGCATCACTACCTCCGCAGCCTGTGTTGTGGTTGGGGCATGCTAAGAATCAATCCAAAGGCCAATCGTGACGGGATTTGCCCGCTTGACGACCGTAATCGACGCGTTTCTGTCGATAAGAGAATTTCCGACCTTTCGGGTGACACCTCTGTCGCCTAGCCACACCCCAAACCTCTCTCTTATCAGCCAGTCCGATCTTTTCTTGCATTGATCGAGCACGTAAGGAATTTCAGACAGCCAGAGAGTTATCCTTCCGTTAGCCTATATAAGCCTTTGCGTAACACACAGTGGCCAAACATGGCAAAGAATTGAAGCATCCACCTGGGTGAATGTACAACCTGGGTCTAAAAGCAGGTTACTGGGGTGCCGTCATTTGCCTGCTGTAAGTACTGAACGATTTCACAAGACCATTCAATCATTACCTTAACTTACTGGGGAGCCAGTTGCCAGATGTTTATTTAACCCAGAAAGTATTGTGTTCATTTGTCCACCTTGAAGCAATGGCTACTCAGTAGGCAAACACAACCTAGTCCATGCCTGTCTGTCTGTCAGCTGACCTCACAGTTCAAACCACAGAAAGCCACAGATTATGTAAGGTGGTCAAACCAATAAGTTAGCAGGGCCCTCCCTTCACAAA
>CM030177.1:14562538-14662538 GCA_017639675.1 Aplochiton taeniatus
GGGAAACGAGTCGTTCCTCAAGTCCCACCGCTTTGTGTTATGATGTGGCCCGCCAGGAAGCAACAGATGGTTGAAGTCAAGGACGGGGCAAGTTGTCTATATGGGAACATCTTGCTGCTTGGCAGTGCTGATAGGGTTTATTGTGGTTTCCAGTGGAACCTGTTTTCCTCTTCTGTCTAGAGCAGGGCTGCCCTTGATAAAGTCATTGTTGGCAAAGTACAGTAGTTGGAGAGACTATTAAATTACTCACCGAAGATCTTTATAAAAGGCCGACTGGAAGGCAAAAAAGTATAATAAATGTTACATTTTTTCCACAACCAAATTTTAACAGTATCATAAAAGAATATTTAAAAGCTTGCAAACGTTTTACAGCAAACTGGTTTCCTTCTCTTATGCCAACGTTACCATACAGGGCACTGGACAGGTACAGAGACCAGATCGCCCTGGTGACCTGCAGCCATAATAAAGGCTCATTATTATCACCGCCTCCATCTGTACCCAGAGCACCACACAGCGCCTCAGTCTGCAGGACACACACACTGAAACCCAGGATTATCACTGGCAGCATACTTTCCTGGATTAGCTTCAGATCAGCATTGTTATTGTTATCGCCACTGCTTTGAGGCCATCGGGCTGTTTTGGGGTTCATTTAGAAAGCATGAGGGCAGATTAGACTCTTCCCAGCCTAATTATGTAGCCTAGTTTAAATATTATATTGTATAGCCCATTATAGAGCCTATGGCACTACTGGCCCAGGGCACAGTTTCATAAGTACAGTCCAATAAATGTACCCCTTTCCTCCCCAGGCACATTCCTATACAGCTATGGCATGAGAAAAATATATTATAGAGCCAATATATTTACCCAAGCATGCATTTAAGTGCTGTACACAAGCTGTATACACTACAAGAACGGCTAATGTCAGTGATTTTCATGACAAAATAAGTTGTTTTGTTGTCAGTCAGTAGACCCAAGTAACAAAAGGCACCAGATGAGGACAAGTTGCTGTTAGTCTGCATCGGCATGCGTGTGTTTGTCGCATGCTTCTATCCCATGGCCTTGTCATTAGCACTGCAACAGAAGCTCATCTCTAGAAGCTTACCCCCCAGCCCTACAGGCCCACGCTTTCACAACATGACGAGGTGTGTGCCCCATCCCTCAACCCTCCATTTAATACCTTTTGCAATCTACTTTTATGCTTGTGTGTTAGGTGTGGCACAATGGCCTCCTACCGTTCAGTCCTGCTGGCACAAGGCAAGTAGGCTCCAGGAACACCCCTTCAGGCAGGGAGAGGGAAGCTGTTACCTACCTACCTACCTACCTACCTACCTACCTACCTACCTACCTACCTACCTACCTACCTACCTACCTACCTACCCACTGTGTGCTGTAGGGAGCTCCCACCAGGGCAGGGAGTTTAAAGACTTGTGTAATGAGGCAGATGCCCTAAGCTCACAAAGCAAAGACTAGTCACAACTGGCTGGCAAATTGAAATGAGCTCTCTAGCCCAACAGAAATCACTTCACTTATTGATTCTGGTAGAAAGGCAAACGTGTCGCTGTTGAGCTTGCACGGTAGCAAACTGGGTTGTTTACCTTGAGAGCGGGAAAGTCAATAGGAAGTGTGGGTAGCCATGGAGATGAAGGACTGAGGACCATGTGACCACACACTTCTGGAGAGAAAGCACTGTTATGATAGCGGCCAGCTCCATAACTCTGGCAACCTCTGTAGTTTGCTCTATATCCTTTTGTTTATCTCTCGCCTTGAGTCAGAATAGAGTGCAAGGGAGAAATTGCGTTGCCAACTAGTCTGTGCCCACTTGTATCTTCCTCTTCCTCTTGTATGGTCCAGCACAGAAAATTGCATATATTTCTAAACTGTATTTGTGTGTGGTTGTATACAATATCATTTTCAGCCCTAATCCTTTGACAGTGGGTTGCCCGTGTCATTTCAGCTCACAACCACCTTAGAGCCGCAGATATTCATCTCTGAAACTGTTTTCATATGGTTTTGCGTGCGTGTGTGCTCTTCCTGTTTGTGCGAGTACGTGCACATGTGCACTGGTGAGCTGTGCAGGCCTGGAGACTTGTTCCTGACAAGTCACAGTTTTAAGGGCTCACCAAGCCTCCAGTTATCCCCAGAGCAGGCAGAGAGAAAGACATTGAGCAGAGATAAAGTAATTTATAGCTCAGCTTATCGTTACTCAATCCCATGGCATACCTGATACTCTCGGTCTAGGGGACCTGGTAGTCAAAGAAAGGAGAGAAATGTGCTCCTGAGTCTGGGAAAGGTCACCTCGGAGAAATGTAATCATTCTCACCACTGAGTTATAGCCAGGGGTGTGGGTGGGTGTGTGTGGTTGGGAGGCCCTTATCTAATATCTAAGATCTACTTGCATTTATCTACATTTATTCACACAAATAATCGCTTTCTTTAAATGGTATTTTCCATAAAAAAGAGGCTTTTACTTAAGGGGCAGCTTATGCACGGCATAATCTTGTGTAGCCAGGTATCGTTCCCTACTTCAATTTTCTATTTTCGTCAATTAGCAAACCCTTTACCGAAAACGACTTATGGTGAGATTATATGGCCGGTCCCCCTGGAGCAACTTAGTGTTAAGTGCCTTGCTCAGCGGCACAGTAGTGGTGATGGGGTTCTCAGGTGGGGTTTGAACTTGTGACCTTTTGGTCTCCAAGTGGCAGTCCTACCCACTAGGCCACCACTACCCCAGCGGCCGTCAAAAACGCCTTCCGGCAAGGTTAGCAGCCATGGCACACAATGTCACAAATGTAATGTCACGTGTGTGTGTGTGTGTGTGTGTGTGTGTGTGTGTGTGTGTGTGTGTGTGTGTGCACAGCTCTATTTATTTTGAAGGTCAGTGTATTTTGTCAACTCAAAAGTTCTGTGTGGAGCCTGATGTTTGTTGGGACAATGACAATGTCCTTTTTTAGCATGTTTCTGCAACGATTGTAACACGAGGTAAGCTGCAATATCCCCAGTATCTGTGGCTAGGGTCAGGGAGAAAAGCGAAAACAAGTTCCTGTGACTGTTATGGTTGTACTGTGAGGTTAGGCCAATGTCTCAACGCTGTGGGGAATAATACCCACATTGAGGGTTTTTATTTATAGTTGCTTAAACAGTTGACACAACCTTAGAAGCTCTTGTTGCCCCACTGCTTCTCTGAATAGTTATGATGGGCTAAATATAAGAAGTAAGAAACAACCAAGTCTGTATATGAATGTTTTTACCTTAGCTGGACTACATGCAGCTGATAGAAATGTACAAAAATGTACTTATCTGCTAAGGCAAATATTATTTAATGGTTATTGTTGTCTGTGAGATGCCTAGTGTCTCTGCCACTGACTGCACTTGTTTTGCATAGCAAAGTTAACAAAATTAAACGAACAATAAATGCTCCAGGACCTTAACAACCTTCCCTGTAAATGTCGTTCTTCCAGCCGTCTGGCAAGTTGTCGTTTTTTTTTCTCGCCATTCTCAAGCGTCAGTCATCTCCCTCCGGCCCTGTGTGCTCTCTGCAGCACTTCACTCGTTTGCCAAACCGCCGTGATCCCTCTGAACGACACCGAGAAGTCAAATACAGGGAGGGAAAGAGAGGAGAGGGGAAGTTCTTGCCACAGTGTCTATGTGGAGCTACATCAGCCTGTCATGGCGGCGGCGGTTGCTGCTGTGCTGCTGGACAACTGGGTGGTCAAGGCTGCAGAAACCAGACGTAGTGCCGGCAGCTCCATAGCAGATCATTCATCTTCCGTGTGTGTGTATTACAACACAAACATGTTCCTACGCAAATGCATATATTCAGTACAAACACACACACACATACACACACACACACACACACACACACACACACACACACACACACACACACACTCTTGCCTAAGACCTGTTCCCCAGATAACCCTTACAGCCTGCTCTGTTGCTAAACCTCCATTGCAGTGCAGCCAGAGAATCCCCAGCCCTGGAATTTTGTTCATTTCTTAATTGCTCTCTTTATCTAGTGTTTAATAATCGATGTTAGACAGACAGACCTGGTCTAAATCCCTGTCTCTCATAGTGATTTATTTGACTGTTTTTGCCTTCTACCAGACAGACGAGCTTAGAGAGGTGAACATTTCTGGTGGGTGAAAGGGCTAGATGTGTTGGAGCTGTTTGTGGGGTTTGAGGGCCAAGTTGTCGGGACTGATATTGTGGAATCCCATTGATGGTCTCTAATAAGCAGTTATGCATATACAAGGTAGATTTTAGCTCAAATGATTATGGAGTCAAAGCACATTCCAGCTGTTAGGGATTAGGGAGTCAACATGTTGAACTGGTTTCTGATGTTGTTTCGACACAGAAGTTTGCGATCATGTGATGACTTCGCCTCTGGGCCTGTCAGGGTTTCATCTCTTTGCCTCAACAGTCAAGTCCCCCGTGATCCACTGGTCTGATGAAAACAAAGCATTTGATTAGGTCAGCTTATCCTGCCCACTTTAGATATCGACCAGGTGCCCCTCCCAATACTGCAGCTATGCAAACATTGGTTGAGTTTTTTCAAGCACCATACTTTGCCAACTGAACTTGCAATTGATTTCAAAGCCTAATGAGCTTTTAATGTTTTGAGTCTGAAGAGTGTAAGTGCAAGGATATATAAACCCATCCAGCCTCGCAGTAAAACAAGGAGTCAACACCCCCAGCAAATGCCCTTTCTTTCCCCCTCACCACCACTACACCAGCATAGCCAGTCTACTCAGACCTCTCCACTCTTCCTACCTTCCCTGGATGACCTGCCCTTCCCTTCCCCTCTTGTCTTTTTTTCCTCCACTGGACGAACCCATTAGCCCTTTGATTGAAAGGATCCCTGGGATGCTGGGAGATGGGGGGGGGGGGGGGCTGGGGGATTCCTTAAACCTCGTAAAGTGGCCACCTAATCCCTCAAGTACCCAACCATAAATCAGCTCAGGATTACCGACCAGCTCTGCCACGCCGCCAGCTGCTTTCCTCTCCCAGCCTGGCTGAAGGTCGCCTGCTGTGAGGCCAAGGCCTGCTACCTGTAGCCCCCGGCCGGCCTTGGAGGTGACTTGGTCCTGGTGCCCTCCAGAGACCTGTGGGTATGGGGCTCCGCCCACTCCCATGGCTCTCTCTCCTAACACTGGCAACATAGTAGTCAGGGTTCCTCCTGCCTGTCCAGCGCCAGGCTTTGCCTGTACGAAGACGTCACAGGCTGGAAGCTAATTTTATTATCACCCCTCACACGTGAACTTTTAGCTGCAGCATAGTAATCAATACCAGGCTTGCATCACAGAAAATAAATTGTAAATGATATTTTGAATTTGAATCCTTACTATTAAAATGTTAATGCTTGAATTCTTACGTATTATTTACATTCTTCTAAACATTTGCCCCAAAAAGCGAAACAATTTAATATAACCTTTGTCCCACTTTTTGAAGATTCACCCTTCATTACAAGGTGTTTTTACAACAAAGAACTGAGTTTTCTACCTGACATGAAAAACCATATCCCGCTGTGTTTGCTATCCCTAAGGCTAAGGCTTTCCTTGAAACCACCAAGCACACCCATTTAGTCGTTGATTTGGTTTCATGTTGAAACGGCAGCGAGGTTCAAAAAGTGTTGTCTGTTTGGTCAGATTGACATAGTAGTTCATTTCACCAAGCTGCATATGCATTATTTATTTTATTTCACCGTCCTCATGCAGGACGCCTTCTCAGATTTATTTTTCCTATCTTCCCACACAAGGGTGTTTTTATTTGTGTGGGCATGTGCTCGCTGCAGCGAGAAGCCGTGGCAATATTACACTGTAGTGTTTCCTTCAATGAAGAACCTAGTTCTGTAAATGAGGTCACCTTGTTAGCAAACTGCTTTAGCTCCTTAGAACTCTGCTCCATATGTCTCGCTCCTGCCACAGCTTAATTCATTCGGTCCCTTTTGTGCACTCATCATTGACACTGTCATTTATAAAGAGCTGTTCTTCGCAGGTCAATGCGTACTGCTTTTTTTTCTCCTTTCTTCTCAACAAGGTTGAGGCATTGATTTCCCCTCACCCACACGTGAGGCAGCTTGTTTCTGTTTGCCTCGTTTCTGAACCGTTTAGCTGGGCTACTGTCCAGGACGGCGTCGTTCGGGGGGGGGGGGGGGCGTACATCAGCAGAGCTAGTCAGTCACCCGCCGTCAGCGCACACAGGAGCCCCCAAGGCGAAACCGCGCGCTAAGCTGTCGAATCAGTGATTCCAGTGACCTGATGGCACGTCTCATCGGTAAAAATGAACCAGGCCGTGGAGGCGGCTTATGGCATTTTACTCAATCTTTCATTCCTGCTAGGTTTGGGAGTGATTGGAAGTGTTTTTTTTTTTTAAACAAAACCACCACCCCTTCATCAGTGTTGGTCTCCAGGAAATTGCATTCCCGCATTTCTATATCTATTTCAACGATGGCTTTGTTGTCAAGCGGCGCGATACCTCAAATCTCTTTTCTTCCGCTGGCCATTATCGCCCGGTCACGAACAGCAGCGGCTTTGCAATTAGTGTTAGCTCGAGCACTTACCCCTCCCCTTCCTGCTGTGTTTCCGTCGCAGATGAACGTGAGGCGGTACAGAAGAAGACCTTCACTAAGTGGGTGAACTCACACCTGGGCCGCGTGACCTGCCGCATCGGCGACCTCTACACGGACCTGCGCGATGGCCGCATGCTCATCCGCCTCCTGGAGGTGCTGTCAGGGGAGCAGCTGGTGAGTAATGCTTCCTGCTTCTCTTCGGACCGAGAATGACCTTTGACCCCCATATGACAAACTATTTTTAATATTTAGTCATTAACAGTTGACTCGACCAACATATACATGCCGTGTTTCTTATTTGCTCTTTTGTCACACTCCTAATATTCTGTTGTTCTGTAATCCTTTCCTCTATACCGACAACCTGACTCCTGTCTCCAGCCCAAGCCCACCAAGGGCCGCATGCGTATCCACTGTCTGGAGAATGTGGACAAAGCCCTGCAGTTCCTCAAAGAGCAGAAAGTTCACTTGGAGAATATGGGCTCGCACGACATTGTGGACGGGAACCACCGCCTCACCCTGGGTCTCATCTGGACCATCATCCTGCGCTTCCAGGTACCGTCTGGCCCTGGTCTGGCCCTGGTCTGGCCCTGGTCTGGCCCTGGTCTGCCCCTGGTTTTGGCCCTGGTCTGGCCCTGGTTTTGCCCCTGCTCTGGCCCTGGTTTTGGTCCTGGTCAGTGCCCTGGCCTTGGCCCTGGTCTGGCCCTGCTTTTGACCCTGGTCTGGCCATGGTTTTAGCCCTGGTTTTGGCCCTGTTGTCCTGTCTTCTTGTTCCAACCAGCCCTACCACCTGCCATTTAAAAACAAAAAAGAAGAAAAACTAGCCTGAATATGAGATGTCATGTCTCTGCATGTACCACCCCCAGGCAAACAAGTGGAGAACAGAAACAATCATGACTGGTAGCCGAGTTCTTTTCAAACAGGTTCTGTTTTGCAGATAATATCTTAGAATTTTCCTGGGTGTCTATTTAATTACTATTATGACCTGTCAGCTCACCTATCACCTGATTTCTTGTAAATTCATCCAAACAAATGTCTCTTCCACTCTTGCGCCATTAATTTACTTCAGACGGATCGATTCATAATGGCCAGGGACCGGGTGAGGTGCTAAGTAGGCCGCCAGGGAGGTCTGTCTGTCTGACTGAGGAGGTGTTTGTTTGCCAACAGATCCAGGACATCAGCGTGGAGACCGGGGACAACAAGGAGAAGAAGTCGGCCAAGGAAGCCCTGCTGCTCTGGTGTCAGATGAAGACTGCTGGGTGGGGACCACATATCTATTACCTCCTCCCAGGAAGACACTAGGATATAGATATAACGTCAATAAAGGGTTGAAATCTTCATTTCTTTTAGAGATGGTGAAATAGTAGGCCCCTTTTCAGACAGAGAACAATGGAGCGCATGAAGGTGCATGCCTGTCCTATGTCAACGTCTGCTTTTAATACACTGCTGATTTGAGTATTTCCTGGAGGTGGCTTGTTTATAGCGCGAAGCAGCGAGTTCTGTGGCATTGATGATTCATCGAGCTTGGATGTGTGTTTCTCCCTGCAGGTACCCCAATGTCAACGTCCACAACTTCACCACCAGTTGGAGGGACGGCCTGGCGTTCAATGCCATCGTACACAAGCACAGGTCATTGCCCTCCTCTTTCAACTCGCATGAAGATGGCCGTCACGATAGCGTAGAACCTTTCCAACCGCACTGTCTTTCGTGTTGTACTGTCCGTCACTTAAACGGCCTTTTCGTTTGAAAGTAATATCTTTTGTACTGGCTGAATGGCTGCTGGGTTCCTTGGCAGTCTCAGTGCTGTCGTTTTACTGCCCTTGCAGAATTAGCTGCAGCCGTCAGGCCACCCTCCACCCCTCTCAGGGGTGTCTATATCTCTGTGTTCTATTTGGGCTTCCTTTAGGTACTTTCAAAGACAGCACTTTGGCTCAATAAATGAAAGCGAAATTGAACGCTGACCTAGATAACAGAAATAAAAACCTACTTGTTTCGCATGCAAAGCCATGCGTTGTGACTCACCAGCGCACTCTGCTGGTCGCGTACGGTTGAATCATGAAGGCTTTTTGTAGTTGTTACAGACTTGTGTCAGCACTGATGAAAATAGGTCTTCATCAGTCAAATACAACTCCAGTCTGTTTTTCGGCTGCAAAGTTAGATAACTTCTTAACCATTTATTTAACAGTGTTTTAAACAACTCGAAGGCAGCAAAGGTGCGCTTGTAAATATCATGATCCTCTCATTCAAAGAGGAAGGTGAGCTGAATAGAATATGAAGGAGAGCATCAAAAATGTAAAACAAATTCCCCCATAAAACCTGTTTAATCCGAACACCCTGATAGTAGCCAGATATAATCATTTCACTCACAAGATGCTTAATAATGAAATGTATCATCTGTCCCTTTCATAGATCGGACCTGATTGAGTTTGACTCCCTGAAAAGGTCCAACGCCCACTACAACCTGCAGAATGCTTTCAACGTGGCTGAAAAGGAATTGGGCCTCACCAAATTGCTCGACCCAGAGGGTGAGTTTCTCCCTGAGTACACGCTAACAATCCCATGGGACATTTGGGGTAACCCTGGAGCTTCAACCGGTCCCCCTTCCCCTAACCAAGTCCTCACCAGTCTCTCCTATCCCAAGATAGCCTGGTGGGGTTGCAGGGCTGTGTGGGATTACTGGAATTAATTACAGATTAAGTTGGGACAAGAGTTGGGTGGACAGACTAGGGACAGGGAATGGGGCTTAGAAGGGCCGGCTGCCATCACTGGCCCAGGGCGGAGGTGTACGTACATGAACGGGTCACTCCAGAGCCAATTGTATGGCCAGACCCAACACCAAATGACAGGTGTGTCACAAGCACAGGTCATTGCACGAGTGTAATTCTTGCTGTCATAGGAGATTGTCGTGTCGTTTGGTGGTCAGTGAACTGTAGATCAGTTGCTAATAGTAGCTACTACTACTACTACTACTAATAATGACGTGTCCCCTCCCTCCCTCCAGATGTGAATGTGGACCAGCCCGATGAGAAGTCCATCATCACCTACGTGGCGACCTACTACCACTACTTCTCAAAGATGAAGGCCCTGGCTGTGGAGGGAAAAAGGATTGGCAAGGTAGGATCCTAAGTGTGTGTGTGTGTGTGTGTGTGTGTGTGTGTGTGTGTGTGTGTGTGTGTGTGTGTGTGTGTGTGTGTGTGTGTGTGTGTGTGTGTGTGTGTGTGTGTGTGTGTGTGTGTGTGTGTGTGTTGTTAGCATAGCGTAGAGACTTGTGCAAAGGCTATGTTGGTTGCCCGGCCACCGTCCACTGAGCTTAGCGTTGTCTGTCCCCCCCCGTCCCCCAGGTGCTGGACTACGCCATCGAGGCCGACCAGCTGATCGACAAGTATGAGACCCTGGCGTCAGAGCTGCTGCAGTGGATCGAGCAGACCATCCTCACCCTCAACGACCGGCAGCTGGCCAACTCTCTGAGCGCCGTGCAGAACCAGCTGCAAGCCTTCAACACCTACCGCACGGTGGAGAAACCCCCAAAGTAAGTTCCACGGCTGCTATCACACTGGGTACGGTTGGGAGAAACGTGTATGGGTGTTGGTGTTCTAGCACAGAGAGAGTTTTTTTGTTTTTTTAGTTAGCCTCTTGGATCGTTTAAGTCGAAATGTTTTGACGATTCAAAGAACAAAGTGATGGAAGGATCTGTCGTAAGTCGTTGATAGTGCAGCCTGTGTATCTGAGCTGCGTGTGTGGTCCGCAGATTCACCGAGAAAGGCAACCTGGAGGTGCTGCTGTTCACCATCCAGAGCAAGATGAGAGCCAACAACCAGAAGGTCTACATGCCCAGAGAGGGGAAACTCATCTCCGACATCAATAAGGTAGAAGCACCACAATAAGCATTTACGGATTTTGAAGACACACTGAGCATAGAAGAAAACAAATCTCTCTGAGCAAGTTTTTCAAAGGATTTTTAAGAAGCGTTCGTTCACCAACTCAAGTAGCACAACCGAGGTCCCTAATCAGCTTCACCGTGATTGGCTCCGCAGGCGTGGGAGCGCCTAGAGAAGGCGGAGCACGAGCGTGAGCTGGCGCTGAGGAACGAGCTGATTCGCCAGGAGAAGCTGGAGATGCTGGCGGCGCGCTTCGACCGCAAGGCGGCCATGAGGGAGACCTGGCTGAGTGAGAACCAGAGGCTGGTGTCTCAGGTAACGCGCCCACACACACACACACACAGCGTTGATACACACACACACAACATTGACACACCCAGCATTGGCACACACACCATTGACACACACACACCCATCGTTGGCACACGCACACACATAGCATTGATACATACACACACACACAGCATTGACTCACCCAGCATTGGCACGCACACACACACACACACACAAACACACAGCATTGGCGCAGACACACACACACACACACACACACACACACGCCCAAATGAACACCCAGGCCAGGCTGCCTAATGCCTCTCTGTCTTTCATTTTTTCTCGAGTTGCACAGATTACTGATAATTATAATCATCACTAGCCTTGCCTGGAATGCCATCACATAATTTTGATTGAGTGGTCCGAGTTCATCATCATGCTGCTCGGCAGAAGAATTATTTCAAATGATCTCCCTCAGACAGGGGGAAGTGATTACCTAAATGCAGCTTATCTCCCACAAGGGCTTTTGTTGATTCAGAAAGCCGTCAGCCTCGCCGCCCTCTGTCGTTAGCCGGCCCCATTTGGCAATTCAGCCGTTTCACAGACAAACGTATCAACAGTGTTCATACAAAGGTGCTACAAAGTCAACCTGTAAATCTAACACAGGCCCTAACGTCTCTGTGCCCCCCCCCCCCCCTTTAGGACAACTTTGGCGTGGACCTGGGAGCGGTGGAGGCGGCCACGCGCAAACACGAGGCCATCGAGACGGACATCGGGGCGTACGGCGAGCGCGTGGCGGCCGTGGAAGCCGTGGCCACCGAGCTGGAGGCGGAGGGATACCACGACGTGCGGCGCGTGCTGGCGCGGCGGGACAACGTGCTGCGGCTGTGGGAGTACCTGAAGGAGCTGCTGTCGGCGCGCCGCGAGAGGCTCCACGCCCACCTGGACCTGCAGAGGCTGCTGCAGGAGATGCGCTACATCATGGACTGGATGGGAGACATGAAGGTACCAGGCCTGGAGAGCTACGGCCGCAGCTCATTCTGCTGGGTGGTCCCCAATCTTTACACTGGGTTGTTGTTTATGTAAAATGAATATCTCTGTTAATATCTGAGCAAATATCATTTTTTTTGGTCCAACTTAACAACCTTTTTCTGACCTACTGATCCACTACTCTCTTTTTTACTTATGATATTGTTCAAATCCATTTGCTGTCATTAAAGTTGCTCCCTTTTTATTCATCCGTATGGATTCATAGAGTAGTAGCATTTAGAGCTATTTAAAAGAGTGCGGTTGGCACTCGGAATTACACACCACTTCCTGGTACGGCCAGCCTGGTTGTTATTCTCTAGTAGTCTCTTAAAATCCTCCGTAGGTCGTCTAAGGTAGAGCGGAGTGGGAGTCGTTTGCTGGCAGACTGCCCAGTTTTACTCTGCCCATTCACCTCAAGTATTCAGCTATCCCGAACCCCTAAACATTTTGTCCCTGTTGTTATTCACGACCATGTGAATAGCCAAATTGAGCACTCCGACAAGCACATCTTTTTATCGGAGGAAAATAATTACCGAAATGGCCCGCTCCCGTTGAAGGTAATGGTTTGTAGTAGCTGGAAGCATAAACATCCTATTGATGCACCCTCCCATTACATTGTAATTAGAAGGTGATGCACACACTGCCAGAAACTCAAACAGTTTATACCAAGTTTGTTTACTCGATGTGCTGTGTTATTTTAGCCTTGCATCGCCCCACGGTGACAACTTTTTTAAAAACCGTAGTCCATATTACGGCTATAAATTGGTCATATGGTCTTGCGTGCCGTTTTGGGTCTGTAGTGATCTTCTTTTAGTTAGTGGAAGGTTAAAGCCCGGCTGTGGTTGTTTTTCCCCTCTTTCAGGGCCGCCTTCAGTCCCAGGACTGTGGGAAGCACCTGCACGACGTGGAGGACCTGCTGCAGACCCACAACCTGGTGGAGGCCGACATCTCCGGCCAGGCCGAGAGGGTGAAGAACGTCCAGGGGGCGGCCCAGCGCTTCACCTTTGAGGAGCAGGGTGAGACCCGCACACGGTTACCGTGTCTGGTTAGGTTTCTACAGGCTCAACCTGTACATCATAATATCATTTTGTTTAAGGAAGAAACATGTCGAGTAGCTTTTTTTTTTATGACAGATTTTTTTTATGTTTTGGGGTTTATGGATGTTCTGGTTGAGTGAAAAAGCCTTAGATGGGCATGCCATGCACAGCAGGCTAAAGGTCCTCCTTCTCATCTCTCTCTCTCAGCCTACAAGCCCTGCGAGCCGGCGCTGGTGGACGAGAAGGTGTCCCTGCTGGGCCACGCGTACGAGGAGTTGGGCCAGCTGGCGGGCCAGCGTCGCGAGCGCCTGGAGGACTCGCGGCGCCTCTGGCAGTTCATGTGGGAGCTGGGCGAGGAGGCGGCTTGGATCCGCGAGCAGGAGCAGATCCTGGCCGGCGGCGACTGCGGCCGCGACCTCACCTCCGCCCTGCGCCTCCTCAGCAAGCACGAGGCCTTCCGGGACGAGATGGCGGCGCGCTACGGCCCGCTGGGGAACAGCATCGCCTCGGGACAGGCCCTGGTGGAAGAGGGGCACTTCGGAGCCGGAGAGGTGACCGAGAGGATCACCGACGTCCGCGCCCAGTGGGCACACCTAGAGGAGGTGAGTGGTTTTGACAAGAAAACAAGTCACAGAAATGACTGTCCTTTTTTCAGCAATTCATTTAAATGCGTTCACTATTTACTAATATGTATTGTGTATAACAGTTTTGGCTTTGGCATTTAAGTAACAGGACATTGTTTCTTTTTAAATCCCCTGGGGGGAAAAACTTAAAAATATATATATATTGTTAAAACCCATGATTAGATTATTTAATTATAAAGAATAGGTTATTATGAGTATGTCTCAAAACGACA
This sequence comes from Aplochiton taeniatus, assembly GCA_017639675.1. Lineage (NCBI taxonomy): Eukaryota > Metazoa > Chordata > Actinopteri > Galaxiiformes > Galaxiidae > Aplochiton > Aplochiton taeniatus. Next base: position 14,576,180 of record CM030177.1, read on the forward strand.
GTCGTGATGAGCCGGTACAAAACCCTGTGGACTCTCCTCCTCCTCCTCCTCCTCCTCCTCCCTGTCAGACGTCCATGCTGCGTGAGCAGCGCCTGAAGGAGGCGGTGGCCCTGCACCAGTTCCAGACAGACGCCAGCGACATGGAGGCCTGGATCCTGGAGACGCTGCGCCAGGTGTCCAGCCAGGAAGTGGGCCACGACGAGTTCTCCACGCAGACGCTGGCGCGCAAGCAGCGCGAGGTGGAAGAGGAGATCCAGAGCCACCGGCCGCTCATCGACTCTCTGCAGGAGCAGGCCCAGTTGCTGCCCCAGTCCTTCACTCACTCCCCGGAGGTTTGCACATGTCGCTCTTCTCCATCCGTTACCATCCCCTTTGTTTCATGTCACTAACACTTTTCCTGTATTTATGCATTTAAATATTCAATATAGTGACGGCTTTAATGAAACAAACAAGAAATAATCGGATGCTATAGTGACTGAATGATTACTGGTGCCTTAGGTGGAGGGGCGTCTCCCTTCCATCGAGCAGCGCTACCAGGAGCTGGAGTCACTGTCGGTGTCTCGGCGCCAGGCTCTGGAGGGCGCCCTGGCCCTCTACCGCATGTTCAGCGAGGCAGGGGCCTGCCAGCTGTGGGTGGGGGAGAAGGAGCAGTGGCTGGACTGCATGGAGATCCCCACCAAGCTGGAGGACCTGGAGGTGGTGCAACAGAGGTCGGTCTGTGCCTTGGAACGGCAGGGGAAGAATGCATGTGTCCCTTGGTCATCTCCCTGTTCAATGACTTGGGACCAATGATCCGTTTAGCACAGAATGTGACCCAGATAAGATTCGAATTAAACGGCAGAAGGGCTGTACCACAGGGTTCGCAAGCAGTTAAGGATAGAAGATATGGATGTATGGAATATATTCTACATTTTGACGTTATTTAAACTTTGAAGATTTTGCTATAGTTTAGATCACAGATTATACTAACCCAGTGAATAAGTAGAAAAACACAACGTTGTAAAGAGGAGTAGTGTGGACTAGCCAGACTTCAGCCATACTTCATGAGGTGCAGTATGGCCAAGAACACAAGTGTTGAGTGAGTGTCCATTTTGGGTGCGTGCTCGCAGGTTTGAGACCCTGGAGCCTGAGATGAACAACCTGGCCACTCGCATCACCGATGTCAATCAGGTGGCCGAGCAGCTGCTGGGCTCGGACGACCGCAGCAAGGATCAAGTCCACCAGACGCAGGAACAACTCAACAACAGGTCAGTGCTGTGGACTCTATACTGGCACCTCCGTGACGAGGGCTGGTAAGCTACGTTTACAGCCACGTTTTGAACTGTCAGCCGGTGGTCTAATGGCTCTGTCAAATGCTTTGAAACGAAAAGAACACCTTATGCCCCTGTTTTCAGTTGTTTTATTCAGAAACGGAGGAAAACATGGCGTTTACAAACATGGCGTTTGGAATCCAAGGCACAGTCCTAATATGTGTTGCTAATGGCTATGCTAGTGTCATACACAGAGCCGAACAAGCACATTTTATATTTATTTACTTCACCTTTATTTATTTGATAAAGGTTATTGATCCCCTTAAGGACAGTGTGAGCATGCCGCCCAGCTGGCTGACTGTTCTCTGTGTGCTGGTGGTTCCAGGTGGAAGGAGTTCCAGCGGCTGGCGGACCAGAAGAAGCAGGCCCTGGAGTCTGCCCTGAACATCCAGAACTACCACCTGGAGTGCAACGAGATCCAGACCTGGATGAAGGAGAAGACCAAGGTCATCGAGTCCACCCAGGGCCTGGGGAACGACCTGGCAGGGGTCATGGCCCTGCAGCGTAAGCTCACGGGCATGGAGAGGGACCTGGAGGCCATCCAGGTAGGCTGTGGAAGACGGTTTAGCAGGGGCAGGTCATGCAGGGGGCTATAGGAGTCAAATCTGTCAGCTGGTTGATTCATTCACTAATTCATGATTGATTTCCCTCCTCAGGGTAAGTTAAATGACCTGAAGGGCGAGGCGGAGAAGCTGGCCCGCGAGCACCCCGACCAGGCCGAGGAGATCCAGGCCCGCCTGGGGGGGATCCATGAGGTGTGGGAGGAGCTCAACGCCACCATGAAGCGTCGCGAGGAGTCCCTGGGCGAGGCCAGCAAGCTGCAGGGCTTCCTGCGCGACCTGGACGACTTCCAGAGCTGGCTGTCGCGCACGCAGACGGTGGTGGCCTCGGAGGACATCCCCACGTCGCTGCCGGAGGCCGAGCGGCTGCTCACGCAGCACGAGGGCATCAAGAACGAGGTTGACAACTACAAGGAGGACTACGAGAAGATGCGGGCCACGGGCGAGGAGGTGACCCAGGGCCAGACGGACTCCCAGCACATGTTCCTGGCGCAGAGGCTGCAGGCGCTGGACACCGGCTGGCACGAGCTTCGCCGCATGTGGGAGAACCGCCACAGCTTGCTGGCCCAGGCCTTCAACTTCCAGACCTTCCTGAGGGACGCCAAGCAGGCCGAGGGCTTCCTCAACAGCCAGGTTAGATATCGCAATGGTTATCTATCTGTCTATCTGTCTATCTGTCTATCTGTCTGTCTGTCTGTCTGTCTGTCTGTCTGTCTGTCTGTCTGTCTGTCTGTCTGTCTGTCTGTCTGTCTGTCTGTCTGTCTGTCTGTCTGTCTGTCTGTCTGTCTGTCTGTCTGTCTGTCTGTCTGTCTATCTATCTATCTATCTATCTATCTATCTATCTATCTATCCCTATTTACAGTACAGTGGGGGCAGTCATGCTTAGTATTTGTGGCCTCACAATGCTTTATCAACTCAGCTACATTAAGAGTAGGGAGTGACACAGTTTTTTTTACTGTGCTGTTCCAAATATGTCCAATCCCCCATCCAAGACGAATCTGATGCTGTGGAGGTAATGTTCACTTCATGTTCCCCCCTCTCCTCCCTCCCTGTAGGAGTACGTGTTGTCCCACACCGAGATGCCCTCCAGTCTGCAGGGGGCCGACGAGGCCATCAAGAAGCACGAGGACTTCCTGACCACCATGGAGGCCAGCGAGGAGAAGATCACCGGCGTGGTGGACACGGGCAAGCACCTGGTCAGCGAGCTCAACGCCAACTCGGACAAGATCCAGGAGAAGGCCGACTCCATTCAGGACAGGTGAGAGGAAGAGACGGCCGAAGAGACGGGACGTTCTGGAAGCGGGAGTTTTTCCCTTTAGTTTGTGAGCGTGTTGGAAGAGGGCCTCGAGCCTTTGTAACTGTGTGTGTTGCCAGGCATCAGAAGAACAAGCAGGCCGCCAGTGAACTGCTCACCAAGCTGAAGGACAACCGGGAGCTGCAACACTTCCTCCAGGACGGACAGGAGGTGAACTTTTGAATTCATTTATTTTTGTGTTTCTCAAACTGTGATGCGTACTGTCAACATTTCTATTTTAATACCTCCCTCTTTATTTCGTATCCTTCTCATTTAGAATATAGTGTAACAAAAGCTCTAAACGTGGCTCTGAAAATTGGAAAAAAAAATGTTTTATCATAGACTTGTACACCTTACCGCTCATAATGTGTTTCATACGAAGTGATGGAAAACCAGCTTAGCACAGGACCGTCCTCTAGTGATCCAGTGCAGGTCTAAAGGTAGCTCGCCAACCTGGGAGACAAAGCTTCACGGCTTGAAGGCAGGATCGTCACGCTTAGCAGAAAATACTCCAACAGAAGACGAGATAATCAGCAGTATATCAGAGCGTTATGGTGCTAATTAGTCCACTTATTTGGCACAATGCCTCTCTTTGTTTGTGTAGCTCACCCTTTGGATCAACGAGAAGATGCTGACAGCTCAGGACATGTCCTATGACGAGGCACGCAACCTCCACAGCAAGTGGCAGAAACACCAGGCCTTCATGGCCGAGCTGGCCTCAAACAAAGACTGGCTGGACAAGATTGACAAGGTGTGGTGTATATATAGTATTGTGCGCTTGCTGAATTTATAAATTGCATCAATTTATTATTTTCGTAAATGTATTGTTATCAAATTGTATTGAAAGAGTGTCTACCTGCCCTGTTTAACTGAGACCTCTTAATAAAACTGAGAATATTAACGTGATAATTCTGTGATAATACGTGATAATAAAATATTTAGAGTTCAAACTTACATCAATTAAATAACCACTGCCTTTCCTTATGCTGTCGCCTTTCCCAGGAGGGCCAGGCTCTGGTCAAGGAGAAGCCCGAGCTGCAGCCGGTGGTCCAGCAGACCCTGGAGGACCTGCAGCGTCAGTGGGAGGAGCTGGAGGGCACCACGCGCACCAAGGCCCAGTGCCTGTTCGACGCCAACCGCGCCGAGCTGTTCACGCAGAGCTGCTCGGCGCTGGACGTGTGGCTGAAGAACCTGGGCGGCCAGCTGCACAGCGACGACTACGGCAAGGACCTGACGAGCGTCAACATCCTGCTCCAAAAGCACCAGGTCGGCAGCAAACCAAGGCCACACTAGCGATGCCATGTTTTATTGTCATCGGTATTCGGTTTATTGCTGTTTTTTTTATTTGTTTTATTATTTTGGAAAGGTTTTAGAATTAGAGAGACAAAAAGAGGTAGTTATGATCTAGATTTAAATGTTCTAAGGCAAATCAGGGCAAAAAAGATGACATCTTTAGACACTATATGTTAAGTAAGGCTAGTGCTTTTAACTCTGATATCATCATACCCCTCCCCCCCATCCCAACAGATGCTGGAGCACCAGATGGAGGTGCGTGAGAAAGAGGTGCAGTCGCTGCAGTCCCAAGCCCAGGTCCTGACCCAGGAGGACTCTGGCCTGGCCGAGGTGGACGGCCAGCAGAAGCGCGTGGCCGACAGCTTCACCGAGCTCCAGGAACCCCTTCAGCTGAGGAGACAGCGCCTCCTCGCCTCCAAAGAAGCCCACCAGTTCAACCGAGACCTGGAGGATGAGATTGTAAGCGGTCGATTTCTTCTAGTTTCCTGCCCTACCGCAGAATCAAATCTAGTTCCTCACCCACTATGCGCTGGAAGTATTGTGGATAAATAACACTAGCCACAGCCAGTGTGGGGCAAGGCCAAATCTGTACCATAAAAATAAATCATTGCTGTATTTTGTCCTGCATATTTCCTCATTTTGCCTTAACATATGATTTGTTTTTTTTAGCTCTGGGTGAAGGAGAGAATGCCTCTGGCCAACTCCACAGACCACGGGAAGGACCTGCCCAGTGTGCAGCTGCTCATCAAGAAAAATCAGGTACGGCACAGAGTGACCTGCCCCTGGGGAGGGATTTAGTGAAGGGGAAATGAAGTGATTTAACGGAGAGGTCAACCCCTTACGATAGGACAGATTTAGCTTAAGAGAGATGTGACTGCACCAGGGATTATTTAAAATAGAGAGATTTTGACTCGACAGCACAGCCTTTAACTATTGTTATAGGAGTAGATAGATATGCTAAAACGGGGCCATACCCCGAAGGCTCCCTTCAAATGATATAACGTCAAATGTTATATTCTGTACGTTTCCATACGTGTTTCATTCTCCTTCTTTCTCCCTCTCAGACGTTGCAGAAGGAGATCCAGGGTCACCAGCCGCGCATCGACGACATCCACCGGCGAGGCGGCTCCCAGGGTCCCGAGGAGGTGGACGGGGAGCGGCAGAGTGCCCTGGGCGACCGCCTGGCCGAGCTCCGCGACCTCTGGGCCCAGCTCATCGCCGAGACGGACGAGCGCCACGGCCGCCTGATGGAGGCCAACCGCGCCCAGCAGTTCTACACGGACGCCGCCGAGGCCGAGGCCTGGATGGGCGAGCAGGAGCTGCACATGATGTCTGAAGAGAAGGCCAAGGTGGGCGGACCACGACGCAACCACGACAGACTCCTTATCCCACTCGAGTGGTTTAAAACCGTATTCTGTCCGTTTTAAAGCAAAGAATATGCAATAATTGTATCTAAATCTATTTATACCAATATTTTAGTAAGAAAAAGTAGTTGAATCCCAGAATACTTCATATTATATTGACAAAAACGACTTTTGACTATTATTTACTTTTGACTGTTTATGCTGGAGGTGAATGAGCACAGCTCCTCTCTCAGGACAAGGCTATGTATTGAGTCCACTGTCATGTCTGTTCCTCCCAGGATGAGCAGAGTGCTCTGGTGATGGTGAAGAAGCACCAGATTCTGGAGCAGGCCCTGGAGGACTACGCCCAGACCATCCACCAGCTGGCCAACAGCAGCCGCCTCATGGTCACCAGTGAACACCCAGAGAGGTGAGGGGCCCTGGGGGGACGGTTGACTGTGAGAAGGGCATATCAATGACCTAGCGGGGATCAATGGTCGTTATAGGAGCGAAACTGGCTTAAGGTCGGTTTCTGACTTGCTAGCCTTTGCACAGAACCAAGATGCTGGTGTTTTTGACGACGCTCGCTGTAGCACAAAGAGGTTTTAAAGTGGTGACCTTTTCTTTAGCTCCACACTCATGGGCCGTGTGAATAGTATTAAAATGTCCCCTAACGTTGTGATTCGGCACCGTGTAGTAAATGGCCCGGTGACCTGTGCCTTTGTTCCTACCTGAAAATATAGCGAGCGCATCACCCTACGGCAAGCCCAGGTGGACAAACTGTACGCGGGGCTGAAGGACCTGGCGGAGGAGCGTCGCGGGCGGCTGCAGGAGAGGCTGAGGTTGACCCAGCTGAAGAGAGAGGTGGACGACCTGGAGCAGTGGATCGCCGAGAGGGAGGTGGTGGCCGGCTCTCACGAACTGGGACAAGACTACGAGCATGTCACTGTGAGTTATAGTTGTTGTTTTTTTGAGTCAACAATGAAATAAAATGTAAAAAATCCAAATAATTGAGCAAGATTTACATAAAGAACAAACCAAGAATGTCACTTCAGCCTGATGAATCATAGTTGAACTTGAAGAAAGTCGAGCCTCGACACTCTCCCTCTTTGGCCCTCCCCTCCGTGACCAGATGCTGAGGGACAAGTTCCGCGAGTTTGCCCGCGACACCAGCACCATCGGCCAGGAGCGCGTGGACGGCGTCAACAGCCTGGCGGACGACCTCATCGAGTCGGGCCACCCGGAGAACGCCAGCGTGGCCGAGTGGAAGGACGGCCTGAACGAGGCCTGGGCCGACCTGCTGGAGCTCATCGACACGCGCACGCAGATGCTGGCCGCCTCCTACGAGCTGCACCGCTTCCACCAGGACGCCCGCGAGGCGCTGGGCCGCGTGCGGGAGAAGAGGGAGCTGCTGCCCTCCGACCTGGGCCGAGACCTCAACACGGTCCAGCACCTGCACCGACAGCACAACGCCTACGAGCACGACATCCAGGCCCTGAGTGGACAGGTCAGTGGCAGGCAGAAACGCTGCAGGCCCAGCACGGCCTCTTTCCATCAATCCGTCCGCTTTTGGGTCGCACGTTTGCACCCGGCTGCTGGGATTGACACGAGTATTGCACTTGGCACGTTACTTTATGTTCATGGCATGCTCGCGGGGAAATTGTTAATATGCCTCATAAAGACCAGTGAAGTTGAGTGAAAATCCAATTCAGGGAACGTTTATGATGGTGTCTTATAGGGACAACGATTCTTCTGGTTAACCGACCGTTTCCTGTCGTCCTCCAGGTAAACCAGGTGCAGGACGACGCGGCGCGCCTGCAGAAAGCCTACGCCGGGGAGAAGGCGGAGGACATCCACCGGAGCGAGCACTCGGTGAGCGAGGCCTGGGAGGGCCTGCTGGGCGCGGGCCAGGCTCGCCGGCTCCTCCTGCTGGACACGGTGGAGAAGTTCCGCTTCTTCAACATGGTCCGGGACCTCATGCTGTGGATGGACGGCGTCAACCTTCAGATCGACGCCCACGACAGCCCCAGGTGAGGGCCGGTTTAGAGCTCCGTTTGACAGACCACGTTTCTGTTCTTGAATTCATTGAACCTTAGTTACCTTTATGTGGTTGAGAGTGACCTCGCTTGATACAGTTAAATCCTCGTAAGAATACAAACCACATCCCACAAGTACGCCAGGCTAATTTTATTAAATGGAACTCATTTGACCTTGGTTTTCTTTTCTCTCTTTCTTTATATTCTGCCATAAAATTGTGCCTCGTGTGTTTTTGGCACCAATCAATCATCTCTAAAACAGGTTGTTTTTCGGTGTGTTTTTTCTCCCCCAGGGATGTGTCGTCTGCGGGCCTGGTTATTGCCAACCACCAGGACATCAAGTCAGAGATTGAGACGCGGGCAGACAGCTTCACCGCCTGCATCGACATGGGCAACAGCCTGGTCAACAACAACCACTACGCTGCCGATGAGGTACCGCTCTGCAATCACAGTCGTTACGGAACAGATATCAGAAGGAAAAATGCGAGAATATTTCGAACGCTGCACGTTCCGCTACCCTTCAAAAATTTGCTATTTATCGTCTTAAAGTGTATTTTCTGTAGCTGAATGTAATGTAATGAAGTGGTTTTCTGTAAACAAAAGTGGTTTGTTTCGGTTGGTTCTTGGTCTTGTGCTGTTGTTGACCGACTGTCTGGGATTCCGACCTTTAGGTCCGGGAGAAGCTGTCTCAGCTCCGGGAGAAGAGGGAGGAGATCAACCAGAAATGGCAGGATAAAATGGACCACCTTCAGATAGGTAGGTGCACCGAGCGTTCTCTAGACTCTGCTTCTGGTGTCTTAAAAGGTTACGTGTCTGCGCGTGTCACTGCCTGTCTGCTTGCCTTGAAGCCAGTCACGATAAGAGGGTTTTCCATCCGGCTATTCTAACCCTGCTGTCTCCCCGCCTTCCAGTGCTGGAGGTGCTGCAGTTCGGCCGGGACGCCTGCGTGGCCGAGTCCTGGCTGGCGGGCCAGGAGCCGCTGGTGCGTGCCGCCGAGCTGGGCTCCAACGTGGACGAGGTGGAGAGCCTGATCAAGAGGCACGAGGCCTTCGAGAAGCTGGCCGCCGGCTGGGACGAGCGCTTCGTCCTGCTGGAGAAACTCACCACGGTGAGGGGAGCGAACGGGTGGCCACGGAAGACATTGATTTAGGACTTTCTGTCCACGCTCGTTTACACGAAAATCGGGTTTAAATTCGGCTTATACCCAAGTCAGTCCGGTTAATGCAAATGTTCTACCCACCGGCACTGTTTGGCAAAGCTGCTTACGGTGCTGTGTGAAACGCCAGTGTATTAGTGTCATCTAATAACCGGCGTGAGTCTTCCTCTTCCAGCTGGAGGAGCAGGAGCTCCAGAGGAGGTTAGAGGAGGAGGAGAGGGCGCGGCGACCTCCCACGCCTCCTCCTACGGAGGAAGTGGCTCCGTCGGAGTTGGAGAGTCAAGCACATGAATCGGCCGCCAGGTAAGAGAAGCCAAGGACTGTAGAAATAATTGCTAAGCAAGACCAGACCAGCCCTAGGGTCGACTAAACAATAACACCAAATAGATTGTAATATGGGGGATACAAGCTATTTTGTGTGTGGGTGTGGGTGTGGTGATGTTGTAACTGAAATACCGTAAGCCAAACTAAGTCTGTCTGTGTGTTTTTAGGACCAGTCTGGACCAGACCACCCTGAACCAGTCGGTATCAGTCAACGGCGTACACAGCGACCTAGACACATCACAGGTGAGAACACGCTTTTAAAGGCTTACTTACTCCTATGACAAATATTACCATGGAAGTAGAATGTTATTGTTGTACGTTTATTTGACAGTATAAATATTCCACCTCCAATTACTGTAAAGTGCTTTTCCCTGTAAATGAACAGTGTAAATTCGTTGGTTGATGTTTCTTTCCGTGTTGTCCTGCCCATGTTAAATGTGGACGTATACTCGCACATGTGACTTTGTATGTGACATGAAGGATATTTATGTGCATAATAGGAGGTCGTTACGTGAACGTACGTGTCATCACTCCCAAAACACCTGTCTCTTAGTTTGTTACTTGGTCTATTCCATACAGAGTAAGCATGTGTCTTTCTGTGTTTGTGTCGTACATTCGTCGCTGTCTTCAATTTGGTCTGCGGACTTCTTGACGGACTACTTAACAATGTCTTGTTGCATCTCTACCTGCAGTCCTTGTCAGTATCGTTGTCAATGGGAAAGCAATCAGAGCCTAAGTCAGAGCCTAAGCCCGTGTGTAGGCCCAAGCAGACGGAGCGTGTGAGTACCAAGCCTGTGGTCCCGCTGGTCCTGTTAAAACCCCTAGCCTTCCTCCTCATTGCTCCCCCTCCCCCCCACCCCAGCATCTCTCTGCCTGCGCTCAGCTACTGGTCTACTGCAGTTCCACTGCCTGGCCGCCAGAGGGTGCCATCGCTCTCTCTGTCACTTGATGCACCATTGCTTTATTTCAAACACGTTATGCACTGCAAAGAGTTATTTGTTTTTTGAAAGTCATTGCCAAAGCCCGATGTTGTCGAGGCTTGAGGATTCATGACCCCGTTGTGCTCATGGATCCAAGGCCTACTAGCCTCTCTGGGGGTCAGTCCATAGATGCCCAGTGATGACCAGGACAAGGGTGTTAGCCGGGACAGTAACCTGAGTAGTTCCTTTGGTAGACTAGTTTGTGATTTCTGATAAATGTTCTAGTTTTATTGTGTTGTTGGTACGTTTTAGCCTCCCCCCCCTCCCCTTCCTCGCTCCCTAAATGATTCCCGGGTCGTTTTTAGTGTTCCCCTCTTTACGTAAGAACAAGTGGGTTGATCTGAAGAAATGTTGACTTTCTCTCAAACCCAATGTGATCTTGGATGTACCAGGAAAACAAAGTCAATGAGAGCGGATCTAAAAACGGTCTGGAACAGTTGTCCTTAGTGTTGCAATGCCATGCGAGTGCTCAGGGCTGCCGTGTCCCAATCCAAGGGCTGCGTTGCATTCTGTTTTTCAAAACACATGGCTATTTTTGTAAATCGGTTTGTCGAGAAAGGGAACTGGTCAAATACCCTTCCTATGGTGGCAATGCTCTCAGAATGCTTGCTGCTGCTTTCTCATAATCTTAAGTTGCTGTTTTTCACAACTCGGCACTATTTTTTGCCAAGTGGTTTTGTGGAGACGTTTTGTGTGTGTAACACGGATGTGTATCTGTTGTCTTTCATCCAGTCGGTTGGGGATGAAAAGCCCAAAAAGGTGTGTGAGATATATATGTGTCTGTGTGTGTCTGTATGTCTGTGTGTCTGTGTGTCTGTGTGTCTGTGTGTCTGTGTCTGTGTCTGTGTCTGTGTGTGTGTGTGTGTGTGTGTGTGTGTGTGTGTGTGTGTGTGTGTGTGTGTGTGTGTGTGTGTGTGTGTGTGTGTGTGCGTGTGTGTCTTAGTGTCTAGTTTTGTAACTGTATACAACTCATTTGTTCAAGGTTAAGTTTGTAGTTTTGTAACTGTACAACTCATCTGTTGAATGTTATTGTAATGTTAATGGAAAAATCTGTCAAGATGCTGCTTCAAAGTCAGCTAGTCATCATACCAACATTGCAACAGTAAGCGCGTTTGGCTTCTTAACTCAGGGTTACAACCTTTTGTTTGCGCTCCCGCTCCGAAAAGAACCAACGCATTTTGCCACCCCCCTCTAATTCTGAACTAGCTTTTCTTTTTCCCCTCCCAGAGTTCAGAGTCGGATTCGGTAAATGGACCGGGGAGAGACAGTGGGCTGGCGTCCTCCCGTCTGGACCCGTCCGCCACGCTGCCCACTAGGGGCGGCGCCGAGTCGGGCCCCGGCACCATGGAGGGCATGCTCATTCGCAAGCAGGAGATGGAGTCCCACAACAAGAAGGCAGCTACCAGGTGAACAGCGTGGAGACTCACTCCAAGTGCTCCTGCCGTTGACTGCATCCTCTTTCCCCACCGTGATAACGGTCTTTGATGAAGGAAGAATGGTCTGTGTGGCTCTGCCTGTGTGTGCGTGGACGGTCTGGTGGCGTGGGCTGTGTGGCTCTGCCTGTGTGTGCGTGGGCGGTCTGGTGGCGTGGGCTGTGTTTGGCGCGTCTTGCCCTGAAAGCTAAGTGGGTGGTCACTCTTGTCCCTCCGTCCCTCTCTCAAACTGGTCCAGGTCCTGGCAGAGCGTGTACTGCGTCCTGCGGAAGGGGAGCCTGGGCTTCTACAAGGACAACAAGAGTGCCAGCAACGGCATCCCCTACCACAGCGAGGTGCCCATCAGTCTGGGCGAGGCCGTGTGTGAGGTGGCCCACGACTACAAGAAGAGGAAACACGTCTTTAAGCTGCGGTAAGGGGCAAACAAAATGTACCTGTCACGCTTCTATATCTACAGTGAAACATCATTTGGAAGGGGAATTGTGTGAGGACGTCGATGTGTAAGACCAATCAGAGTTCACCTTGTTCCTTCTACGTTGTGTTCCTGCAGGCTAGGGGACGGTAAGGAGTACCTGTTCCAAGCAAAGGATGAAGTAAGTGGACAATCATACCTCCAGTCCCTCTAATGACGCTAACCGTGGTGTGCGTGTGTGTTTGTTCCCTGCCTCTTGGTGTGGCCTAATGTAATGTCTGTAATGTGGACCTTGTGTCTGTCCCTGCCCAGGCGGAGATGAGCTCCTGGATCAGCTCCATTCACGGCACCATCCCTCCCAGGGGCTCGGGAGACTCCCCCGTGGGTCAAAGGGCCATGAGCCGGGCCATGACCATGCCCCCCATCTCGCCCGGGTCCGCCGACGCGGGCGGGGTCACCATGCGCAACAAAGACGGCAAAGATAAGAACAGCGAGAAGAGGTTCAGCTTCTTTGGCAAGAAGAAATAAAGAAAAGCAAACATTGGCGCGTCAAAACAATGTTTTATCCACCCCCCCCACACCTCCCCCACCCGCCCCAAAATATTCCAACAAACTGAAACAGGCAGAAAGGAAAAGTTCCATCGTTGCATAAAAACGCATCGCTCTCAGCCCTCTGGTCCTAAGGAGAGTGTCAATACATTTGTGGCTCACGTAGGGCTTGCCCTTTTTTTCTTCTATGCGTTTTTTTTTATCTTTCCTCTTTTTTCCTCTATTTAGTTTTCTCACTTTCACCTTCCCTCGCTCTTTCCATCTCTTAAATTCAGCAACACACAGCCTTTGTCTGTAACTCTAGTGGCATTTGAAGCCAATGACCAGGGTTTATTTGTTGGTCAAAGTCACTTGTAAAGGCCAAGGGGATTAGGGGAGGGGCAGAGCTTGGACAGCACTGTTGAGGTACAGTACCCATGGTGCAGGGGGGCAACATTGTTTCATTCCTATTCATTCACCTCAATCCTCTCTTCTATCCTTATCTCTCCTTAGGAAGGACAACATTCCTTCTTTTGTTATTGTTTTTTTGGTATTGATGTTATTAACTTTACCAATATTATTGCTGTTATTATTATTTATCTTTTGCTTTTGCAGGTTTGACAAAGAAATTATTTAAAAGACTATGTCAGTAGGTACTCTTGAGTAATGTTGTGGAGAAAAACAAAAATTTGGTTGAAACTATGGGACCATGTAGGTCTTGTTTTCTGTTTGTAATGTTTTTTTTTTATTTTCTAGCCATGTTTTATTTTTTTGGGCGGAGAGAAAAGCTCAGTAAGTTGTAGCTGTGTGCATTAAGTGATCGCAAGTTTCTCCTTAGGGAAAAATGAAATATATTTAAAATGTTTTTCATTATATCTTGAATTTTATCTGTATTTGATTTTTTTCTTTTGAGGGATTATTTCTTGCTTGATTCTTTGAGTTGTACTGTTTTCTTCATAAACCACAGAGGATTAGTTTTCTAGTGAGGGTGAGGGTGAGTGTGTAGTGTGGTGCCGTGGGTCTTGCACGTTTCTGCTTTTCCTAATTAGAGAAAGACAGTTGGATGCTGCTTTTGGTTCTTCACACACGCAGATTCAGAACACAAAACAACGCTATACCTGGGATGAATTTATATAAAGAATTTTCTTTCTTTGTTTTTTTGGTTTGAATCCATGAATGCGGCATTTGCTGTTGAATTAAACGTTCCTGGTGGATTTCTTTCAGACTTTTAACCTTTTAAACCTTTTCTAGTCTCTGTTGGGTTTTCAAATGGTGTGTGGTGGTTTAACTGGCTACAAAGGTTCCAAAGCTTAAGCCCAGCCTTTGGCACATAGTAGGGGACAGCCAGCTAGGGCAAAGGGGGGGTGGGCCTCATTACAGCCAGGGCAAAGGCCTGGAGAGGAGAGATGGAATGAGAGAAGGACGTGCTATGGCATCTGGATGAGGGGCCGAGGTGTATCAAACCTTACCCAGCTAATGTTTTTCCTTTTCAACAAGCATCGGTCTCCTTACTATTTAACAGTGCTTAACCCAAGTAAAGAAGCGATATAGTTTAGTGTTACAAATCACACAAGAATGTTTTTAACTGTGCCCCTTGCCATTGACGTAAGAGTATGCAAGTGGGATCTACACACAGCTTTCCATGTACTTTATGCAGGCCGATCCTCATCGGCAGATGGGGGAAGTGGAAGGCGGTAAGAGTTGTGTGGAACCGAACCTTAGTCATTTCTTAGGAGAAGTGTACCCTCGTCCATACAGTATGTGGCATGACTTCATGTAGGAATATACTTGTATGTGTCTCACTGTTGTTTTCGATTCGTATCTGCTTTGATGTTCTCTAGGTACATTGAGATCATATGTAAGTGATGTGTAGCATGGCATGATATACCATGAAGCCCATGCTGTGGAGTGTGGAGTATTACACAGTATTGCCCTATCAGATCACTAATTTCTCTGACAGTTCCAAGTTATTTACTTTTGGCTACGTTTTTTGTTTTTAAATAAAAGCTCAGACTTCAAGAGGAGAATAGTTCCTCATGCAGTAAGCATTTTTTCTGGTTTTTGGATGGGTTTTGGAACCTGATGTTTGATACCATTGAAGTTGAATGTTGAATTGTTTAATGAATCCCCCGACTTGAAATGGAAAAAAACTCGACATCTTTAACTTTCGACTGTTGATTTAACTGTCTCTTCAAGTTGGATTAAGGTTCCGCGATCTAAAGGTGGCACTCAGCCCAGGTTTCTATCAGCGTGTTGGTGTTTGGAGATCAGTGAATGAACCAATGGCCTTGATATGTGCTGTTCACTGTGACTATGAAGGGTTAAAGCCTCATTGGCCACATGGCTTCTGGAGGTAGCTTCTGTCGCTCTCTACTGGATGAATTGTTTCTCTAAACTACTAGATTTCACCAGACCTGGAAAGTGTATTTGGTGGAAGCAATCAACAGAAAGTGCTCTCAATCTTGGGGTGAAGTTCCACAATGTATTTCTTATCAGTTCTTATGAATGTTTATGGCTGTCAAAGTAAGTTGGCCAAATTGGTCATTTGTTGCGAAAAAAAAAGGAAAAAAGATGATGAATTAGACTTTTTTACTTGGAGCCAGTATTTCACGTTTCACAACCTCTCTCTCTCTCTCTCTCTCTCACACACACACACGCGCACAGAGATACACCCTGCCATTAACACACTGACACACATACATACACGGGTGCTCCAGTTAAGTGGGAATCGGTATAAATCCGGGGCTTGACAACTAAATGTCAGATTGTACTACTGGTTAGCGCTGACAGGAAAAGCTTCTAGTCTGCATTGTTGATGGCAGAAGTGATGAAGGTTTTGGGTTGAGTTTTGGTTTTTAAAAGTACTTGTAAATGTTGAACAGATATGCAGAGAAAAAACAGGTTCATTTAAAAGTTTTTCTTTGAGTTCTAGATAAACGTGAAAAACAAGACTGATAACAATTTAAGCTTCCCTTTTAAAAAACTGACAGGGAATATGTCTCTTAGGAGCTTGTAACTTTTCAACCAGTTATCCGTTTTGCGGCATTTGATAAGCCTGTCACCCACACCTTCATTCCTGATTTATTTGGAAGAATGTTTGTTCCTTCTTCTTTAACTAATTCAAAGTTGTTGAGACCACTATTAATTGCTATTATTATCATTATTATTATTGCTACTGTTATAATTACTACTACTACCGTTACTACTGCAACTTATTACTGCGACTATAACTGCTGTCCATTTTCAGGTATGTGTCTGTAATACCAGACCCTTCCACAAGATGTCAGTGTGCTGTGGAGCATTTTCATTATAAATCAGAAATAATGTTTGTTGACTTGTGTATCTACATCTAATATTAGGAATAATAAAACATGGTTTAAAAGAAAACGTATAGATTATAAAGCTTATTTTTGATTTCCGATTCATCCCGTTTTACCAGAAATATCAAGAAATGTCTTGCCAATGTCAACACAACAATCTAAAGAACAATTATAATGTTTATTTCTCAAGTTGCAGTAACCAGTTTAACTTTGACTGTCTGTTGATGGTTGACGGTATTGGGTCTAGTTTTGACACAGGGCTCCTGAAACACTGGCACTATGGTATATTTTGCGAGGCACATGTATTGAGGGTCCACTGATCCAAGATCACATTCATTTTCTTATGCGATTATCCTAAATAACTCTAGACAGACACAAGAATTTCCTCAGAAAGTGTTGTTCAGGTATAGGGCTATCTGATTTGCCATCAGTTGAATCCCAAATCTTTTTAGTCCCAAGTCTGCTTACGAATGTAGACCTGGCGTAAACAGCCACATCCTCAAACCTATTCTGACGCAGAGCGGAGAGGAAAGGGATTTTGGACATTTCCTGTCTCGTGTTGGCTACAACAACCGGCTCAGAAAAAGCATTTTGCTGTATATTCCCCTCCTTTTACCTTCAAGTTAGCTTCCTAAACCAATCTAAGTAGTTTTTTCCCTCAAAGGTCCAGGTTATGTTAAGTTGATAAGTTCTATATTGGTTAAATGCCAGCCCTTCTAAAATACAGCTATTTCTTCAAAGTATCAAACGCATAAATGTTGTCTATGAATTCTGAGGAACATTGGGTGCTTAATTAAAAACTTCTACAATCACTAATGTGACTAAAAGTACAATTCGATTATACAATTTTTAAATGAATGCTCTTTATTGGTATCCACTGCTTTGTTTGGATATAAAAAAGGATTAGGGTTATTTGCATATTGTCTGGAGCTAAGGGTCTTACAAATGCGCTGATCTGCATAGTAACTGACACATTCAATGATTTCTTTCTGCTAAATTTTTGCCAGCGGCCACAGCGACCTCAATTAATCAAGTATCCTGGATACCTTGGCAACTGAAAACTCAGGCTTTTTTTTCGGGGGCCCCTTATTCCAGCCTTCTGTGGCTCCCCATTTTATTAACTTAACAATAGCCTGTTACCCAGCGACCGTTAAGGCTCCAGGGGGAAAGACAAGTGCATCAGTGAGTTGGAAGCCGGCGAGTCACTGGATGCAAGTGCTTTCAGACTGGCAAGGCCACAGATCCGTCTAATGGGACCTGTTAAGCTATTATGGTGTTGAAAGATGAAATCCTGGTGAGTATGTAATTTAAAAACCTAGCTTTTTCTGTACTTTCATGCAAAAAGTGTCACATTTAAGCTGTTCCCACATGCTGGAGGTCTTATTTAAAGGAGCCTATCTGGGCAACTCAATTCCACCTATTGCTGTGGGACTCCGCTTTGAGACAAATTCATGTGTTGCATATAGTTTGCTAAATCATGCTTTATATGATTTTTCATAATGAGAAATGTTATTTTTTATTTTCAGTGAATAATTTGACACAGGGAGGTTTTTTCATGCACCAGACAAGCCATTAAAGCAGTTAAATTTCATATTGTCCATAGCTAATCGCTTGTGTGTTTGAAAAAGTAGCTAGCACAATACCAAGTCTGTGCATTATTGATGTACTAAGTCTTAAGCCCCCATACATTATGCATGAGAGCAGCTCTGCAGGGGATCAAGTGGAAACTCTGCTTGTTTCACTTAGCAGTCCACACTCACGGTAAGGAGGTAACACAGTCATGGTAAGGGGGTACAGGGGTAACTGGCATGGTAAGGTGTGGACAAGGGTAACAGTCATGGTAAGGGGGTACAGGGGTAACTGGCATGGTAAGGTGTGGACAAGGGTAACAGTCATGGTAAGGGGGTACAGGGGTAACTGGCATGGTAAGGTGTGGACAAAGGTAACAGTCATGGTAAGGGGGTACAGGGGTAACTGGCATGGTAAGGTGTGGACAAGGGTAACAGTCATGGTAAGGGGGTACAGGGTAACTGGCATGGTAAGGTGTGGACAAAGGTAACAGTCATGGTAAGGGGGTACAGGGGACACTGGCATGGTAGGGTGTGGACAAGGGTAACAGTCATGGTAAGGGGGTACAGGGGTAATTGGCATGGTAAGGTGTGGACAAGGGTAACAGTCATGGGAAGGGGGTACAGGGGTAACTGGTATGGTAAGGTGTGGACAAGGGTACCAGTCATGGTAAGGGGGTACAGGGGTAACTGGCATGGTAAGGGGGTACTGGGGTAACCGGTATGGTAAGGGGGTACAGGGGTAACAGTCATGGTAAGGGGGTACTGGGGTAACCGGTATGGTAAGGGGGTACAGGGGTAACAGTCATGGTAAGGGGGTACTGGGGTAACCGGTATGGTAAGGGGGTACAGGGGTAACAGTCATGGTAAGGGGGTACTGGGGTAACCGGTATGGTAAGGGTGTACATGGGTGACTGGTATGTTAAACGGGTATAAGCAAATCCCAGGTATACAAAACGGAAAGAATTAAAATCACTGTAACTTTTCTAAAACAAGTGATTAACAACAATTGGGTTGTATTTGGAGCTGCGTGGAAAGGAAGGGGAAAAACACAATGGTGCACTTACCCTTTGTCCGGACTTAGACTGAATTGAACACTGCAACCAGCTTTTGCCATGTTCACTGAACGCATTGCAAGTAACTTTAGCTGTGTTCACTGAAGGCTTGCACATCTTTTGTTTGGATCATGACACATTCTTAGAGCAGAGCTCACTTATTATGAGGCCCTGTTCTGTTTCTAGAGTTCAGTTTTTAAATTGGATACATCTTTTATGACACATTTGTTGAATGAGAGCCAATCTAGCAAAAGCCTTCCCCCTTGGGCTGCTGCATTTTTCATTCTTTGAAGTGGCTGCCTCTTATGGTTCGCACATGTGTTGTCATAGGAAAGCAAACATGAAATAAAAACACCTATAGATTTTTTCTTTATCAGAAACCATTCACGTTTCCTAACCATCCAATTATCCAAGCAGGTGGTACTTTATGCAGCACTGGCAGACCCTGAAGACTTTAGGCTGAGCAGGAGACACTAAGAGCCCTTTCTTTGAATCGTCCATGATTAATTATCGCATGATTAGGCGCTTGATTAGCTCTGTAATAGTGATAGACTGCGAACAAGAATGTGCAAAGAATGCCCCCTCCCTTCCAGATCCCCTTCCTAAAGGGTGTTCCCATATCGCAATAATAACAGTATCACAAATGCTGAGTGATAAAGAACGTGCCCGTGGTACGTGCACTCGTGGGCGCGAAATGACGCGCCTGATATGTTGGAATTTAGGAGCAGCACGGAAGAGACACGCACAGTTCCACTTTTAAGGTGTGTGTCATATACAAAGCTTGGACTGGATTTGGGGATTCACACAGTAGACACACCATTGGCTTTTGACGTACTCCAATTCCAGTTTCTTAGTATCCACATCTAATCGACCGCTCGGTGGATGCGTGCTGCAAGCGAAAGGGGTGTCAAATGAAGCGCATCTCTAGTTCCACCCTATCAGCAGATAGTCGCACTGTGCAGAGCACAGTATCAAATGATGAGGTTATTTTCGAGGCACCCCGGCATATTCAACCTACAGAGAATTTGGGCTCGACTGACGCATTGCCGTTCAGTTTTAAAGGTCTTCCAGTTACGGCTGGAAAGCAGGTAAGCTGTAGCCCTGTTAGTCTGTTGGGATAACCTAACCACTAATTAAGGTTAAAGGGTTAATGTGGAGCTGCAGTTTTAATTTGAGACAACAAGCTTACTGTACCCAGGCTGTTTCAAATTTAAAGGGCTTGTGATTGCAGCAGTTGGCAAATAATGTATATTTGTATGCCTTTAAGGTTATACATTGGCTATAGTTTTTTCTATTGAAAGAGGTAACCCTTATACGGCTGACTGATCCATAGCTGGGACAGTAGCAATAGGAGCAAGATATTTTTGCAGCATCTGCATGTACTGTGTGTGTGTGTGTGTTTGTGTGTGTGTGTGTGTGTGTGTGTGTGTGTGTGTGTGTGTGTATGCGTGTGTGTGCGAGAGAGAGAGAACGAGAAAGAGAAAGAGAAAGAGAGAGAGAGTATGTGAGTGTGTTCTATATGAATTATCGGTAGGGAAATAACAGAAACCTATAATGGGCATATGTTTTATTCATAACATGATGGTATTTTTTTAGATCCTTATTCACTACGTAGGTTAGGGTTTTTAGAAAGAGTAAGGTTGCGTTTATCTCAGGGGAAAGGAATCTGTGATGCCATCCAAAAGGCTCTCAGCTCACAGCACCGCAACTGCTAATCAATTTCAAATGTAAAGAGAGCACCCCTTTGAACCAGATAGATTTCCCCCAGCCATGAGAATTCATTGAAACTCGGTTTATGTGCTCATCCCCTCAGCCCTTAACGACCGTGTCTCTCACGGGCCTCCTGTGTCCGAGGGGTTTTGCAGTGTGACAGTGCAAGCATTGTTTGAAAAACGAGCTCAGTTGCAGTCACCGGCATGGGCATGGTGAACAATGTTCTTGTTAGACCTCTGACAATGCTCTTTGTGAGTTCTCAATGGCTGCCTTGGCCTAACAGTGTTGTTGTAATATGTTGCGAGTGTTTTTGATCAACCTTCAACTGTAATCTAAAGATTTCTCTGTCACAAATAACCTGTAGAAAAATTATTTATATATGTGTATATAGATACATTACCAGTCAAAAGGGTGGACACACCTTCTCATTCAAGTGAATGGGAAAGTGTGTCCAAACCTTTGACTGGTACTGTGTGTATATATATTTGGGTTTTGGTCTTTGGGTCTTTGGGTTTTAGAAAAGCGCTATATAAATGAATTGTATTCATATATTTTTGGGTATTTCTGTCCGTGCACTCAATCTCACTCTTTCCAAAACTACGCAGAATGCCAACGTGTCAATGTAGTGTTCAGGGACAAAATGTTCCTACTGTCCTCAGTGATCCGGTCAAACCAGGTCTCTTTTGCGAGAAAGTGGGACATGCTACAAGTTTGTGCCAGAACTGCAACCTTGGCCCAAGGATAAGAAAAACTCTGCCACCAGACATCTTGTCCCCAATGATACAATAAGCTAAGGTGTTTTTCTACTCCCCTTTTGTCTGGCTTTTTCTGTGCTGGTCAGAATGAATTGACCCAAGGTTGGTTGCTCTGCCTCATCAGGCGGTTAAGTTTCAGCAGTTATCTCTCCTGAATGTCTGGAGAGGGGGTTTGAATAGTCCCAATTAAAGCCGTGTGACCAATTAGCACACAAAGCAGTACAGCAGGTCTAATAGGTCTCTTGATGTTACCCAATATTTGCAAATAAAACAGAAGGAGCATGCCCCAACATGCAGTCGGTGGTTAGTCTTTTTGGTGGTAACGATTCTGTTATTGCCCAAATCGTTTGAATGAAAAGGCTGGAACATGTGCTGTAGAGCGTAACAGAGTATTCACATACACAGTTCAGGTTCACAATGGTACCCCTGAGAGAGGCTCCCTTCCTCTTGCTAACTAGAGCAACGCAGTATTCACTTGCTCCTATCCATAACAGCTATTATCGCCACATGCCTGTGATTCTCTTTTTCTCTTTTCTCTATCCACTCTTACATGCATTTGCCTCACCCTCTCTTCTACCAAAAAGAATATGTGGTATATATGTATTTGTAGATATTGTATTTCATATCCTGTCTTTCATTGTTTTGAATAGTTTTTGCCTCCTTATGCACATATTATTTACACTATGCACACACACACACACACACACACACACACACACACACACGCGCGCGCGTGAAGGCATTGTTTAAGTTAGTCAGACCAGCTTCTCTTGTCCAGTGCCACTGACATCATGTGACATCACATTGTGTCTGTGCTAGCTGTCGTGGCTCCATACAGCAAACCCCTGTTGTTGGTCCACATGCCAAGGCTTGCCGTTGTTTTCCATCCCCGTGTTGCCGTGAGAGGGAGTTGCTGTTTCTATGTAAGGAGTGCTAAACGCAGTTATTTAATACCACCCCACCGAATGCTGAAGACAATCCAGTTGACTGCAGCTTGCTTTCTCCTGAGTGTTCTCCGTGCTGCTGTATCAAATAGCTTTAAACAAAGATGTTGGGGTGATTGTCTGTGGCCTGCTAGTGTTGTACAGGTTTCTCCTACCTAGCCAAGCCCTGCCAGGCCAAAGGACCTACACTCTCTAGACTCTCTGGTCTAAACTGGTCCTGTTGAAACTGCATCCCATCAAAGCCTATAACAAGAATTGCACATGAACACCAGCCTTGTTTGTGACTAAGCGGTATGGTACAGAAATGTAAAAAATATATATGCATATATAATCTATAAATACATTTGCATTGGCTTCCTGATTCTGCAGTTAGGAACCAACAGTCCTCTGTTTGGTGTCTTCTTCTTTATTCATACCCTCCTTCTCCCTCATACTGTACACCTCTGCCAACACAATCGATGTGGTTAAACACTTAATTAACATTAAGTTGCACTGAGATTTAAGGAATAGCTGCAGAGTGAACACTGTCTTCAACTAAAATGTGTGACTGCAGTTTATCAGGGCTGGAGGGATGCACCATGAGTTCTCTCATGCTACGTTGCCAATGACTATACACAAAGATTATGTCCTCTGTTATTGCAGCCTTAAAATTACAAAACGGAAATATTAATTAATTTCACTGACTCAGCAAATTAATTTCTGATTTGGCCTGGGTTCAGTACTTTGTACATACTAGAGGGCTCACTGGATGTATAGGTGTTTTCTGTTGCTCGTTTTTTGCTATACTGGATGTATAGGTGTTTTCTGTTGCTCGTTTTTTCCTCACCTCAGGCTCATGTTTGACATGCAGCACGGTGAGTGAAACGTTTTGAGCACGTTTGAGTTTGAACGTTTGGTTGCCTTGACATGTTTTTTCTTTCCCTTCCACAGGTGGATTGATGTGGTGCCCTGACTTAAAGAGGGAACTCCCAGCACTCCCCCACACCCACATACTTCACAGTCACTTTCACATTCCCAATCAGGACTAGTCAACATCTACTTCGCACTTAAAATGAAAAAAAATACTTTTTATCTCATTTTTACTTTGGATATTTTCATTGTTTTGGCGTAAGAGGCCATTCGGCCATTTCACCACAAGCCTTAGCATTTCCTTTAGAGCCGGGCCTTGCTACTACCTCCTGTTTCCACAAACCCCCTCGCATTGTTGCAAGGGCTAAGTCTCTGCTGCCCAGGGAGGGCCCAAGGCATGGCCACCAAGGCGCCCATCTACCTGAAGCGGCGGAGCCGAAAGGGCAAGAAGGAGAAGCTCCGGGACATCCTCTCCTCGGACATGATCAGCCCGCCCCTGGGAGACTTCCGCCACACCATCCACATCGGGAGCAGCGGGGGCGAGGACGACCTGTTCGGGGACCTCTCGTTCCTGCAGGGGAAGTTCCACCTGCTCCCCGGCCAGCAGGGCCGCAGCCTGTCGCAGCGCTCCAGCGTGTGCAGCGGCGAGCCCTTCCTGCTCAGCCGCACGGCCAGCGTCAGCCACACGCCCTCCTCCGAGAGCTCGCCGCTCCTGAAGAACGCCCTGTCGCTGCCCGTCATCGGAGGGGTCCAGGCCATCACCCTGCCTGTCGCCTCCGCGCCGCCCGCCGCCCCGCAGCCAGCGCCGAGCGTGGCCCCGCCACCCAAGCCTCCCCGACTGCACCTGGACGACAGGGGCTTGGCGGCGGCGCCACAGCCAGGCCTCAGCCCGTCCTCCTTGGGCTCTCCCAGCAGGGGGCCCTCTTGGTTCAGCACGGCCTTGCCCCTGCCCAGGGTATCGTCGTTGGACGACGTCTGCATCCAGGATCCTTATATTGAGGAGGGGGAGGCACAGGAGAGTCAATACCTTTCCCACGCCGGGTCCTTCCTTTCCCTGCACCTGGACCTGGGGCCTTCCATCTTGGATGACGTGCTACAGATCATGGACAGCCAGCGTTTTAATGGACTCAGTGGCACCTGTTTACAAGGAAGCCGGCAGGAGATCTATACCTGACGGCAGGGAAAGAGTGAAATACAACTGTATCGTAGATGCAGTGGAAAGACTGACTTTGGTCTTTGAAATAACACCAACACACAGAGATTATAAAAGAAAACTAAGAACAAATTCAGACAATACAGTATATTAAATATAACTGCAGAATATATATGAAACAACAGAAGGGATTGTCTGGTCTTTCTTTGTTTAGCTTGTATGTTACCTCCCAGTCCCTCTTAGTGTTACAGAGATTGTTCAGAGGCCCCTATCAAGTCTTGCTGGATTACAAGGCTGGCTATTGGTTTGCTCCACAACACCCCCTGCCAACCTAAATCTTTGCATAAT
Organism: Aplochiton taeniatus; assembly: GCA_017639675.1. Lineage (NCBI taxonomy): Eukaryota > Metazoa > Chordata > Actinopteri > Galaxiiformes > Galaxiidae > Aplochiton > Aplochiton taeniatus. The sequence continues at coordinate 14,600,554 of CM030177.1, forward strand.
TCACTGCATTCAGTGTAATGCTTACACAGCTCCACCTCTGTCTATCCATGGAGAACTACGGGGAATACTACACTGCAGGTCAGGTTTACGAAAGAACACGTCTGACAGGAAACTACAGCAGTAATTTGAGGAGGGTTTAAATATTTTGTGAGCTTTTATTCGGCTATTTCTTATTGCATGACACACCAACCTACCGCTCATATCAAAATACTCTTCATATCACATTTTTCCGTGTAACCGGAAGGACTTGGCTTATGTACCCAACCGATAGGGCTATCCTAGAACTAATGTGCTGTTCTCCTAGGTTGGGGTTGGAGACTCTATTTCCATAGAAACGCATTGTGGAAAAGAATCTGTGTGGGGAGCGAGTGATGTCATCCCCTGCAGGGAGACGGGAATGGAGAGTGATAGCAAGCCAGGTCAACGCCCCGTATCTCACTTTCCAACACTCCCGACAGCCCCCCTGGAAAGGGAACGCTTGATCTGTTTGCATGTGTCTGAACAGACAGTGGATGGGCAAGAGAGGGACAGAGCCTCTTTACACAGTTGGGCTCCACAGCTGTTGCCTTCAGCAGTTTGGCCTCTGCCTTGTTCAGCCGATCACTTCAAATAATAGACATGTCAAGGTTGGAGTAAAGTTACCTTTTTTCCTGCCTTCAAGGGCATTCTTTCCCTCACTGCTGTATCCAGTTGAATACCGGTGGATATCGGAACTGCTGAAACATATGTGTTTTTTCCCCTCAATGTTTCAGTTCAAGATGAACAGACTTTTTGAGCATTTGAAATTATACAAAGCTGAATGATAGGGTTAAAATAGCATACTTTTTTATTTTCAATTACATTCATTATTTGAATATAGCAATCAACAAAGCTACGGGTAAAATTAAGATAGACACTTATTCTGTAGTCTTATTTAGGAGGAAATGCATGTTATTTACATAATCATCCTTCATTTAGAGCAGTCTATAAGGACCACATAAAAATGTATGCGAAAGAGTTAAGAAGAGGTGTCCCATTCTGTTCCAGTTTGAGAATCACTGATTTAGTGGGACCACATGGTATCATCCCGACCATTAATCATCACCCACTGTGTATCTATCAGCTTAGTGGCTCAAGCTGTTGAACAATAACGGACATTACATTTTATAATCTGTTAATTAATGCTTTCATCCACAATGCTAAATTATACCACCATAGTCTTTTACTGGCCTACAATAATTGAACATGTAATTTAATCAATGGAAGCACTATATCCCCATTAGCACATTGCTTAGCATACTTATTTGTAAAAAAAAATCCAACAATAAACCTGTTATGACTGATTGTGATTGCATAGTGCTGTTATTGGTTTAGAATTATAGTCTTTGATAATCCCTATCATTTGCATGTTTTCCTATGATTGCCCCCCCATAACACAAAATCTGTAATTGCAGTGCAGCTTTATATCCACAGAGAGAGCTCTAGCTCAGTGAAATTGTGAATGCGAGCGACTCGTAAACGTATTTGCTCGAAAAGATACGTGGACGTTGCACAGCTAGTGACCACGAAGACCAGCGCTATATTAATAGTTGCATATCAGACATGCTATATGCTTTCAGAGCAGAACGGAAGTGATAAGATGTACTGCAGTCTGTCGGGAGCCTGGGCCGCAGATACCCAAGCTGTCTGACCGTGGCCTGAACGGTGTTGCATAACAGCGTGTTTACACTGGAAATATGCTGACAGACCCTCTGTGCTGAGTGCTGCCATACCGCAAGCAGATCCTCTACTGCAGGGAAAAGTGGATTGTTGGATCATCATTCTGCAGCCCACATAGACCTGCACTGGATGGACTATACATTTGCTGATGTTGAGGCTTCTATGTATGCCTCAATTTGTATATCAGTAGCTATATAGCAACTATATATATATATATATATATATATATATATATATATATATATATATAGTAATGGCACCACTTAGTGACATGTACAATATGAATATTCCTACATTTTAAAGGATTATTGTCACACATTTTACACCTGTTTAGGATCTTGCTGCTATGAATGTACATTTTTGAATGTCAAAAGTAATAAAACAAATATTTGTAAAATGTCATTGTTATTTATTTATTGAAATGAAGTGCTATGTTATGTTTTTTAAAAACCATAAAATGCTTTGCTGTACCTTTCTGGAATATAAAGAGAGTGTCGGACAGAGGGGGAGAGAAAGAGCAAAAGAGGGAGAGAAAGAGTGTGTGTTCATGTTTTCCATAGGCTCTCTACTCTCTGAATAGCCCTGGGAAATTGTCCAACTGGCTTTATTAACCCAGGACCTTCCACACACAACCAATGACCCTGAGAGCATAGGCGGCCTGGGAACACCATGAGAGGGGCCATGGAGGGGGGCAGGGCCTCTGAAAGGAGGGGACTGTGAAGTCTGAGCGGATGAGGAGTCCGACAAGATATTCATGCAGCATTCTCTTGATGGAAGAGGAAACTTGCTGTAGGTAGTTCAAGACCAAACATGCTTGGTCATAACTGTCCCTAGGCTTCAAATAAATCCAATTTTTGAAATATCTTTTTCCCATGTAAGCCTGCTCTCTGCTCCCTCATACTACTTATACAAATACAAAAATATTATGCTATGAAGTATAGTGTATGTGTGCGTATGTGTGTATGTGTTTGTGCGTGTGTTTGTTTTATGTTTGTCTCATAACCCTTTCTTTCAAGTCCAACTATCTGTCTTTCCAAGTTTCCATATGTAGATACTGCCATCTGCTGGATCAGGACGGTGGTATGGAGGTGGAACTAGCAACAAACCAGACTTTTGGCTGCACTGATTTGAATTATGTCTATTTAATGAATTATTTGTTTTTATAATGATGATGACTGAAATGTGTTATGAAAAACATATTTTGTAGTTTAAGGTGTATGAATGTGCGCTTGCGCAGTAGTTTGCTTTATTGAGATAAACCAAGATGGCAGCTGTTGTTGAGAATGTTGTCAAACTGTAAGTGTTCCGCTTTTTTCTTCATCACTTGAAGTACGCGAATGATGTGACACGTTATTTCTGTCATTCTTAGTTGTCATTGGGTGATGTATCTATGCATACAGTTATCAAACAGAGCAGTGTAGGCTAAATTGGCTAAATCGGGGGCTAGTTAGCTTTTGTTAGCTAGTAACGTTAGCTAGCTCCTAGCTAGGTAAGACCTCGGGAGTATAGCGTGCGCTAAGCTGTCAGTGTCAGTCACAGTAGTCGAAGGTGGGGCTCTTTCTGTAACGGAAATGTAACAAATCGACCTACACTCCACAAAAACACGTTTTATGTTAATCCAAAGTTCAAGTTTGTTAAATGCTTGCTTCCCCACAGCATTCTATGTTATACTAGTGAACAATTTGGTATAATATTTTCATATGCAATCAGTTTTCGCCTGCCAACGTTAGAGGTCAATGCCCAAGGAATGCTCCAATAACATCTTTGTTCTAGGTTATGTACTTCCTCTACGGCAATGGTGACTATGGTATCTAAATAAATCCAATGTTAAGCTGTGTCATCAATAAATATACATGTTCAATGAAGAATCAATGAAGAATCAGCAGAAAAAATTTCAAACGCTACAGTTAGCGCTTGCTTTTAATAATAAAGTTATAAACTTATTGGAAAATAAGTTGTTTCGAGATGCCTGTCATTAAACTAAATAAAAATTGCTGTTCAGAGTATACCTAATCCTCTTTGTATGTTTAATCTCCTCCTTAGTGTAGGAACTGTTGACCTTCCAAGTTTTAAACTGATAAATGGTTTGTCGCTAGATGACGATCCAGCCCACATGAAAGGCTTCATTTTTTGTTGAATATGTGACCCAGCAAAGCTGACTTGTGGCAATACTCCCCAGCGGTCAGACTGCTGTTACTCTTCCAATAAAACATCCCCTGCTGAGGCATTTTCTCCAGGGGCTTAAATTCATGCACACAATGCAGGGGTCTGTCTTCCTGCTGCAAGCAGGCACCAGCACTATGAGCAGAGGCAGAGAGGCTTTGAAATGTTTTTTTCCTTCTAAGCCACTGGCTCACTTGTGTGGTTTAATTAGACTTATGGATAAATCAAGTAAATTAGGGTATACAAAAATACGTACCACCTTATGATTATTAGGTACTGAACCGGTGCCACACATTAGTTGCATTGTTCCCATTAAGTATCTCATTATACGATATACTACTAAGCACTCAGCCTGCTTTGAATGTTAACTCACCCTAGCTTCTGTTAACGGAGCTGTTTCCCAGGCTGGGAGAGCAGTATTACAGAGATGCCATGGAACAGTGCCATAACTACAACGCCAGGCTTTGTGCCGAAAGGAGTGTCCGCATGCCCTTCTTGGACTCGCAGACCGGAGTGGCACAGAGCAACTGCTATATCTGGATGGAGAAGAGACACAGGGGGCCAGGTTTGTCATACACACACTCTGTTTCAAACGGAAAGATGTGGTTGTGGGGTGAATGGCGTAGTGTTCTCAATGTTACTTTCAGCAGACTGTTTGTTTTTTTTGTAATTTTTGGCATTGCTTTGAATGTCGGTGTGAACTACTCTGCTGTCACCTGCCAGGTATGGCTCCAGGACAGCTGTACACCTATCCATCCCGCAGGTGGAGGAAGAGACGGCGAACCCACCCCCCAGTGGACCCCCGCCTGGTCTTCCCCCCTCTCAAGCATGGTACTGTGGGGTGCACCTAGACATCTTTGTTTAGACATCCAAATGCAATCATGTCTTTTTGCTGGTTGAAAAACATGATTTTCTTAATTTTGATGGTGTCTTTTTTTTATAGTAGACCTGGATGTTGGTTTAAAAAAGGATGCGTTGTCGTCCGACGGAAGCAGTTTAGAGGCTCTGCTGAAGGGGGAGCCCCTGGACAAGCGAGGTCCCACTGAGCTCAGAGGGGCTGAGGACGAGCCTAGCATCGCCGACTATGTAGGAGTCCCTAACCCCGCTGCCAGGAGTAGAAAGGTACACCGCCACTGCTTTCCCTAAACGGAGTCCACTGCATGAGAGGGGTGCATGACGAATCACTGGACTGTAGGACATGGTTTAGCATCTTTATTTCAACTGCCATGACAACTAATCTCTCTCTCCCTTCATCAGAAAATCCTGGAGCCGGAAGACTTCCTGGACGACATTGATGATGAGGATTATGAGGATGACACCCCAAAGCGAAGAGGGAAAGGAAAGGGGAAGGTGAGAGGGAACATGTATCTCTGGTCGTCAAACAGTAAAATCAGTTTATTTTCTACACCAAATTACCATAGTTATGATATTCAGGGTACACAATTTGCCATCATTCACTGCATTAGAACCAGGCTATTAGCTGATTCCATGTTCAAAAAGCTGTGGTCGTTGTAACCGTGACGTCAGTGATGAGTATGCCTAGTTTGGAGTATGGCTGAGACTGTGTGTTGTGTGGCCAGGGTCGCGGTGGAGTGAGCAGCAGCCGGAAGAAACTGGACGCCGCTGCCCTGGAGGACAGAGACAAGCCGTACGCCTGTGACAGTGAGTCCCAGGGGGGTTGAGGAAGCGCCTTCTTCGGGCGGGTGGGGTGTCGGCTAGGGGTCTCCTTGTCTAGTCCTACTTTTAACTCTGGGAAAGCATCCAGCCATAAGCGAACCGCAGGCCTGTTTATCTCTGTAGCCTTCCTGTCTGCCCTCTCAAGCCATGTGTCCGGCTTAGCGGCCGAGCTAATTGAGTTAGCTGTCTGTCCTATTTATTTTGCGGTGTGAGATTGGATAACCACACTGGTACCATCTCTTAATTCTGTGGAAACAGGGAAATCCTTCTTCTGCATTTCTTTTTGTGTGTGTGCTCTTAAACTAGGTGCATTTCCCAGTGCTGTTTTAGTTTTTTCCTTCACCTTCATATGTCACCCCACTCTTTTAACTTAAACTCCTAAACGTGGGGCATTGTTAACTTTCCGGTTCGCTGCCAGTGTGTGAGTTTATTTCTCCAAGTCTCTGTCTCCACTCTCTTTTCCTTTTCTCTCTCTTCTTCTCTCTTTCAGACACTGTCAAACAAAAGCATAATTCAAAATCTTCCGAAAGAGGTATTTCTCTCTTATTCTGCTTCTAGCCGAATACTCCTTTGCCTTTTGCCTCATATCTGCTCACTGTCTTTTTGTTTGTCTTGTGTTTGTGTTTTAGCTTTAGCATGTGGAATGATTTCAGAGGCTGGTTTGTAGAGGGTATCATACTTTCTCGAGGGTAGCCCTTTTCTCTCTGGATATTGTAATTTTCCTCGAGACTTTCAAGATAATTTCAACAATATATTTCTAATTCAATTGTAGGTTATAATTGCCAACTATTTTATTTTACACATTATAGTTCAGCTTTTCAGATATGTACAAAATCATTTTTTGATTAGATTTTTTATTTAGTTTTTATTGTGTGGCTGCGTTTTCTTTTTTCCCGTTCCTAACTCATCTGCATCCTGTCCTGTCTTTCTCCCCTCATTTAAAATATGCATAATAAGCTACATAAGGAGTTCTGAACATACAGGGAATTCAGTGTCATAAAGTGGCGTGGCATTTTCATAAAGATCATTTTTACATAGAGCCTTCTCGGAATTTATGCTAGAAACAGCGTGTGGGCCTTGAGAAAATTAAAATCCGTACATATTGACTTTTTATGTGGCTTCATAAAGAAAATCTAACTCCAAAACTCTTGCTAGTATGTGGTGTGTCCTAAGCTTTACATGAGATTTTTCTGTTCTGAGTGTTCCCTTGTCATTCCAATGCGGAGAAACAGAACATTTCAATTAGACTTAAAAGTCATAGTATGATCTAACCTTTGACTAACATTCCGAGTTGCTCGCTGGGCTTGGTTTCATGGAGCCAAGTATTAGCCAGGGCAAAGTCCTTTTGCTGCTCAAGGTACCAGCTGAAGAAACAGGATGTGAGGAAATGAGAGACAGAGAGAAAACGAGTGGGCCTCTCATCTTATGATGGACCTCGCACACTCCTTGAGGCCAGGGCAAACATAAGGGGCTTTGTTCCTTCACTGAATTAGGCAATCATACCAAAGAAACATACTCTAAATACATGCTCGCAAAAAGAAAACCCAGGATGATATCTAGGTATACTGCAGCTTTTTCCAATCCCTAGGTTTGCCCCTTGTCTAACGTGTTTACAATGTTTTATCCCTTAACAGCCTTGAGATTAACTTGGCAATAAAAAAAAAAAATCATAATTGATTACAAATTATAACCAGATTAAAAAACAGTTTTTTTTGGAACATGTAAGATATACCCCTCCTGTGTCGTATAGTTACAAATGTGTTTTGCCCCCGTGTCCGGCACACCCGCTCTGTTTTCACACGGGCGTTCGGCTTCTTTGTGGTTTCTTTGGCAGTCTGTGGGAAGCGCTACAAGAACCGCCCGGGCCTGAGCTACCACTACGCCCACTCCCACCTGGCCGAGGAGGAGGGCGAGGAGAAGGAGGAGGCCGAGGCCGTCGAGCCCGCGCCGTCCCAGCCGGATGAGCCCAAAAGTAAGCCATGCCCGACCTCTGACTAGCAGGGAGGGAGAGGGAAGCTGTGGTTCCACGGTTCCACGCTCTCATTGATATCACGTGTACTCGCCGAGTGAAGGGGACACTGATCCTAGCCCGTTTTTTGGCATGTAACAGGTTAGATCGAGAATTGTTCTGGCTTTGTTTTAGTTTTTTTTCTCACCTCGGCAGCTCCCAAGAAAGGTCCAGATGGCCTGGCGCTGCCCAACAACTACTGTGACTTCTGCCTGGGAGACTCCAAGACCAACCACAAGACCGGCCAGTCGGAGGAGCTGCAGTCTTGCTCCGACTGTGGGCGTTCAGGTAACCGACCCCCCCCGGTACCTGTCCATCACAGCAAGGCATTCGGGATTAGATACCCTGAACCTCCCCTTCTCTTTCTCCCTCTTGGTTCAGGCCACCCCTCCTGCCTACAGTTCACGCCCGTTATGATGGCCGCTGTGAAAACCTACCGCTGGCAGTGCATTGAGTGCAAGTGCTGCAACATGTGCGGCACCTCGGAGAATGATGTGAGTTTACCTGTGGGGGGAGGGAGGGGGGGGGGTCCGCCCGCACACACACAAACACGCCGGCGTCTGGCTTCATTCAAATCCTTAAGCAGATCAGACCACACGTTTTGTTTTAACGGCAACGCTGTGCAACAGTGTGGCATGTTTTGCCATGTTTTGATATAAATGTACAAGCGCACACACAAACACACACACACAAATACCAGTTCTGCCAAAGAGCAAAGAAGTTTGTGTTCTGTGTAACAAGTGTGCTACCAATCCCCTCCAGGACCAGCTGCTGTTCTGCGATGACTGTGACCGAGGCTATCACATGTACTGTCTCAACCCTCCCATGGCGGAACCCCCTGAAGGTAACAGGCCCGCACACACACACACACACACACACACACACACAGGAACGGCCCACGTTGTGCGACATGACGTGGCTGTTCCATGGCATTTGCTGAAACATGTTCTTTTACAGCCCAGTGCTCCTTCAGAGTAGAGGCTTTGGTAAACAGCCTTGACATTTTGTGTCAGGGTGTCGTGCAGAGACAGATTTGCTCCTCCAGTGTTATCTTGCGTGTACGCTTGGCAGAGGTGATTCTGAGTAAAGCTTCCAGCGTAGCCAGGCAACGGGCTCATGACTGGATATTGTTTTCGACGAATGCTTTGGTTAAGACTTAACGCTCTTTTCTAACAGAAACCAACTTCCACTTTCAGCTCCAGTGATCTAACTGATAAGGCCTGTACAATTCTGCTTACCCAGACAAAGTAGACTGTACAAGAACCCTTCAATGTTAATTAATAATACTAAGAAACACTTCCAGGAGTGGCATGGAAGTATGCTAACCCACCCCAGGTTACTTAATATGGTATTTTTGCCGTTTTGTTTTAGCTAGGTGTACTAATGTAACTTTAGTAAATATGGGCTTGTCTCGGTTGGCTAGGCATATTTTTATTTAGTTATTTCTCTACTTGTTCTTTGCTCTTTGGTAAATAAACGTATTTTTAAAACATTGTAAATATTTTTATGAAACTGTAGTCAATTAGTCAGCATCACATCGGGTGTATATTTCTTAGACCTTTTTTATAAAACAATTTTTTTTTTTAATTTTTTTAATTTAAGTCCATTTAAATAAATTCCAGAGTCCGTTTTAGAATGACGACTAATGAAGTTCCCTGCCTGCTGTCTTAACAGGGAGCTGGAGCTGTCACCTGTGTTTGGACCTTTTGAAAGACAAGGCATCTATATATCAGAACCAGAACACCCCTGCTTCATGATGTCCCCCAGCTCTCTCTCTGTCTCTCTCTCTCTCACACACACACACTCAAAGACTCCCTTCTGACGTTTGGACCTCCCTCACGAAAGTTGCCTGACCAAAGGGAGAGGACGCATAAAAGAGGACAAGTTAAAAAAGGAAGACATTTACCAAACTCCCCATTTAACTGGTCGTGGCTTGGTTCCTATATGACTGTTACACAGTTCCAAACCCCAATTATCCTTAGGCTTTTGTTTTCAACTATTTGTCATATAACAACTACGACTCATCTCAATTAAGAAGCAGATGAAAAGCATTACCTGCCAAGTTATTATAAGCTCAGAGGTATATTCACACATACTCAATGAAAACCTGCTTTTATTCTGCAAACTGTCTTTTTTGCTACTAGGAAAGAGAAATAGTTGAAACGAAGTGGCATGCCAATGCTTGCTCATAGTAAAACAAAAAAAATAGTTAAACTTTTGGTATATTTATATATTTGTATAGCATATAAAGGTGTGAATTATTTAAAAGATGGACTTGGATGGAGCAACAGATTGGTTATCTGGATCTGAATAGATTGGTTATCTATCCGCCTGGTGAGAGAGCTTGAAAGGGCCCACGTTTATTCACTCTATAATAGACCATTTTATCTCTGCTCTGCTGAGGGTTTAAGATCCTTATAGTGTGTTGGTTAAATCAACTTAAAGTATCTGACTGTATAGGTTATGCACAGTCCCTCCCTGTGCCCACAGCCACCCTCGTACCAAAAATAGTTACTCTCTATACAATGTCCTGTACACAGTTGAAAGGAACATGTGTCTTAAGAGAACCGAGTTGTGAGCGAGCAGGAGTCACGCGGAAGCATGCGAGCCAAGGTTACAGACCTGGCCTGAAATTATATGATATCAGGTGATTACCTTCTGAGACTATGCCTCCATCCCACTGTGTTCTAGCAGTCTGATGACCCTGTTCAACTTGATCACTTATCCAAAGCCTGTAAATAATGGGTACTGCAAGGCCTCAGATATTGCTCCTCAGACGACCACTAGGTGGCGATAGAAAGCAACACGGGAATGTCAGTGATGTGTTAGATCACTCTGGGTGTCCATGCTGACATGCTGTTGACAAATGTTTGCTGTACTATAAAAAATGTGTCTTCTGAGGAACTTATTGTCACTCTTAATTAAATGTAGGGCTATTGTGATGGTGAATATTTTATGGAGAGGATATATATATATATAGATATAGTATATTTTAACTGTCTGGTCCCATTAAAAGGGAACACTTGTATGTTCCCATTATTTGTTACTGCTTTCATGGTTTATTATGCACAAGTCATCAGACCTGGGCGCTACTCCCCTCGATTCCTACAGGTTGTTGCCTCCGCAAGTCTGGTTGATGGTGACTTAACTAACAGTGGTTTTATCTTGCTCAGTTACTGTTTAAAATTCCTTTGATAGAGCGACAGATTGCATAGTAATCATAACAGATGTATTTTTCCTCACGTGTAGTAGTTTGAAACTATGCTGTTGTTTGGACAAGGTGTTGGGAAATAATGGAATTTAATTTAGTGGTAGCCTGCTTTAAAAGTATATCATCAGCCAACTAACTGATTCTGAAGTATTTAACAAATAACTAGGTTTTAATTCTCATCACATTTTTTAAGCCTACTTTACTTAGAGATGGTAGCCATTGGCCTTTTGCTTCTTGGTTGTCTTCATAAAGCAATATTTACTCACTCAATGTAATACATTTGTGGGACTTAATTTGTATTGTGATGGGATATGTCCTTTATGGTACATGATTTTGTCTCTTGTTTTTCAGGAAAATAAAATATTTGACACTACCTTCTGTGGTGCCTTTGATATTACTGGGTTTGTTTACTTTTACACAGTGCTAAAAGCAATGTTGGTTGGGGACCAGCAGAATGTGTCAGGTTAGTGAAGGCATGACAGGTACTTGTTTTTTTGGTGTTAAACATTTGATGGTGTTCTGTGTATGCATGTTCATAACAGATTCCATTAGAATGCAAAGTTGCTGGAAACGTGCCATGAAGGTGCACCTCAAATTGAAAAGTTCATCATGTAAATACAAAGTGGGAATCTACTTCAATAATTCACAATGAATTAAGTGTCTAGAAGTCAGTCACGTGTAGAACGCCAGTCGAAATCATTCTCAAGGTGCTGTTTACATGCCTTTTATTGGTTTCACTGTTGTAACAACATCGCTTCTGGAAGTCTCGTTACAAAAAGCTGTGTGCTGTCCATAATGTGATTCCTACTAAACCATCGTCATTGCTCGCATGTTCATTTTCAAGCTGTACTGTGCATGGGCCTGACCTATCAGTTTAGACAGTTCAGACAGACACAGTTCTGACACCTGTCTTGTGGATCCTCAAAGAGGCCTGCATAGAGTTGTGTCTCCTTCCCCAGGTCTTCCGGTCCAGCCGGCAGAGCAGCAGGGTCTTGAACGTGTCCCTGAAACTCTGGTTGCAGAGGGCGTAGCACACAGGGTTGACTGTACTGTTGATATAGCAGAGCCAGTAGCCCAGATGCCAGAGCTTCTCGGGCACGCAGTAGGAGATGGACGCCAGCACCATGATGTTGTACGGCGTCCAGGTAATGATGAAGGCCAGCAAAATGGCGCTTAAGGTCCTGGCTGCCTTCTTTTCCCTGATGATGGTGTTTCTTCTTCTCCGTCCTTTGGGCTGTTTGTGGCGCCTCAACTCGGAAGACATGGAGCCCCTGACAGAGGAGTTCCTGCTCTTTGGGACCCAGGCAGCTTCCTGCTCGGCTCCCGAGGCCTGAGTCCCGTCGATTCTTTCAGCCTCCGTGTCTTGGGTTGTGTCCCCCAGTGGGACCGTGGATGCAGTAGGACCTGCCCTAACGTCCTGCTGAGCGGGCTCTGCTTCGGTCTCTGCGGAGGAAGGGGATACAATGGCTCCCTCTTCCCCATCCTTTCTGCTGCGGGCTCGACAGCGCTCCATGTAGCTCCCTCCCCTGGGAGACATAGCGAGGGAGGGAGTTTGCTTCACTCGACCAGACATGTCCTCCTGGGCTTTGGACAAGCGGCTTGGAGACTCGCTCCCGCGCTGATCCCTCCCACAGGGCACCTCTCTGAAGCTGCTGATGCTGCTCTTGGCGCTGCTGGAGTAGACAGACCGCCCCCCGGGGCCATGGAACACCCCTCCATTGCTCATCGAGCCCAGCAGCCCTTCCAAACCCTGCGAGCGCTTCTCAATCTCCCAATAGATTTTCCAGTATAGTATGACCATGATGGTGACGGGAAGGTAAAAGGCGGCAATGGCCGTGCCAAACGTGAGGGCCGCGTCGTTAAGGAACGGTATAGAGCAGTCGTCCCATGTTGACCTGCCGGCCACGTGAGGCCAAAACAAAATGGCTGGCCCCCACAGTATGAAGGACACAGCCCAGGCCAGGCCGATGGCTACAGCCGCCCGTCGAGGTGTTCTCTTAGCTCGGTAAGTGAGAGGCCGCGTGACTGAGTAGAAACGGTCAAAGCTAATGAGCAACAGGTTCATGACCGATGCATTGCTAGCCACATAGTCCAGGGCTAACCAGATATCGCAGGCTAAGCTCCCTAGAGCCCAGCGGCCCATGATGATGTTGGCAGCGTAAAGGTTCATGGAGATCGCCCCTAGGATCAGATCTGCCACAGCCAAGCTGAGAAGGAAGTAGTTACTGACTGTGCGCAGTTGTCGGTTAACGCGGAAGGAAATCACCACCAGGAGATTGCCAATGATAGTGACCAGCGACAGGGGGCCTGTGATGAAGCCTATTAACACCACCTCCCAGACTTTGTGGCCCCCAAGTGCATAATTAGTTGTAGCATTTGTAATCGTTGTCACGCAGTGGTTCATCTTCCATGGAAATAGCCCTGATCTAAATAAAGGAGTTAAATTCACTTTTTTATTAAATCCAAGCGAGATGACTCCCCTGTTGTTTGTTATCCGCGCTTTTCCAGGTAGGAACTATCTTTTCAATATCAGCTGTAAAAGAAGTAGAGAGTTTGGTTAAAAATGACTTAATAATTATGTCGTGTTATATATATGCAGATATAAATCAGTTCATAGGTGAAATTCAATTTCCAGTGGATCCCTTTATCACTATAACCACCAAGTAGCTTATTTAAACCCTCTATTGTTCTTAACGTTTAATCGTTTGATAAGGTCTGACTTGTAGGACTAGGTGCATTGTTGTACATGTTAGTCTGCATCATTTTACAAAATGACTGTTGTCGGATTAGTTTGCTTTAGTTTCAGATACAATACTCCATTATAATCTGTTTATTAGATAATAATTAAATTCGCTTTTTTTGGTTATCATAAAGGAAATATTACTTTCTTTGACTTTCTATAGTGTGTATACAGACCAATCTGCGTGCGTTGATTAGTTTGTGATTTGTAGACATGGAAAACACATGTCAATTGCTATTTCGAGTAGGCAAATGATGCGGCAAATGCTTAGGAAAAGGTTATAAACAAAACGTAAATAACTTACCAATGCATCCAGTGTTCAAAGCTTCCTCGATCGAAATCTTGTATGCTATCGGCTGTAAATATTTGTTTGCCATTATTGTTTATGGAAACTGTAAATCCTATCGATGAAACAAAATTGCTTCCCGTGTGTCTTATCAAGGCAAATTCACCTTTACGAACAACCGCTGCTTCTCGTGGGATTTTTAAAGCACTTGAATTATTGTTCCTCATTTGGCATAATTTTTAAGGTGGGAACATGCCCCGTAGACGTACAGAAAAAAGCCAAGTATGACAGAAACAAATGAATGCAGAGGCTCTTGCCATAACACGTGTAAACAATGTGTCAGACAGGCTCCTGTTCAAACTCAACGGAGATGCCATCCTACGTCCCGGAGTTTACTTCCTCCCCTGTAGTCCTACCACGAGATTTTCTTCACTAATTCATTGAAGTGTTCTTAGATAAACAGATGTTTGCCAAGTCAATACAGCTTTAATTAAAGAGGGCTTATTTAAACTAATAAATGTTTTATTTATCACTGGCCAAATACCTCATGTTATTACTCCTCAGCAATGTAGCATCTGTATTTGTATAGACAAATGTTCATAAAGCAAAAGAAGAAGCTATATTTATTTGAAAAACCTACAACTGAATAGGACCTATTTACTCAGAATTGCAGCAAGACAGTTTAGGTGTGTTTGTATCAGATAGAGACACCGATATAGGTGGTGGGAGGGAATGAGAGAGAAAAAGAGTATTACTATGATTTACCTGGCCTATGCAACTTTACCCTTTAAAACAGTGTAATATATTGTTCTTATCTTATTCTCATTTCCCTGTTGTGGAATTGAGCAGTTGTGCATACTGTCTCTCTGAGAAGTATATGGCATTGTACACAGCATTTCACAAATTGCCACAAATGGAGATGAGGCTTTATTACACTACATGTTGTAAAACACCTGTCTGTCGTAAAAACCTGATTTTAATGAACTTCTAATTTTCAATTTCCTTTCTTTGCTGTGTCATGGCGACATAGTAAGATATGAAAGTGAGATTCAGAGAAAGCTGTAGTGCGATTGTGCCACTTTGTTTGTTTGTGTGTGTGCGTGCGTACGTGCGTGCGTGCGTGCGTGCGTGTGTGTGTGTGACTGTATGTGGTATATGGTAGAGCTGGGGTGGGGTTGTTCCTTTTGCGGAGGCTGTTATCAAACGGTTCCTGTTTGTGCTGAGAACAAGCTGACAGGGCCTCAGGAGGGGTTAATGAGTAAGCGACCGGTCTGGAGTCAACAAAAGACACAGTGAAGGACAAGGTGAAGTAGGCACGATGGAGAGAGAGATTGACACAGGGTGCTACAAGTGAAATAGACTGAGACTGATTCTGCAGGAGAGGGTGGAGGTGGGGCGGGTGGGTGGGAGTGGGAGTCCATTACGTTCCTGTGTAGTGTCTTAAACCTCATCCTGCCAACATATTTTACATACAAGGACTACCGACTGGGGTCCCTGGGGACCCCAAGAATAAACTACTGTAAGAAACAACCATCATATCAAAATGTTACCGTATTTCATATCAGAACATTATTAGTTATGTAACTAATGTCACCTGAAAAAGTAATATCTAATCACATTTTTCAATTAAAACTGCATAGGTGGAATTTGACACTTTTGACTGGGGTCCCATGGGACCCCAACACATTAGTATTTTTTTAAATCACAAATTAAAACAGAAAGTGAAAACAATGAAATAACGTCATTAGGAAGAGAAATTGGGAAGATAGAATAAAGCACCTGAGAGATATGACAAAACGTATACCACTGGGGTCTGTGGGGACCCCAGTTGGTAGGATGAGGGTCAATGAATGATTGTCAGTACCTATTTGTTTTTGCTCTCAGTACAATTTAAGGAACGGCCCTATCTTCAAAATCGTCAGAATAGACTTGACAACTGACCATTCTCATAGTCTCAATATTTCTTTTATACCATTGTATTGCCATGTTTAAAAAGATGCCAGAAAGGAGTAGATTGTTATTGCACAGATTTTTATTGATTGCACTCAACAACATACAAACGTTCTCTGTGGTCAGAGACCATCTCTAAAGAAACAACTGTCACCTATTGGGTAGCATTCAACATACAACAGAATAGAACATAGAGGAGAGAGGAGCAGTCTTGGAACATGCCTTTTAAGTCTGTAACGAAGTTTATGGTTGTACATAGTTGCTGGTCCCAAACTAACTCTGGGAATAGATTGGTGCTCTTATCTCAACATGGTATAGGTGCTAATAACAGACAACCTCTCAATTGCAGTTAAAACACCAACTTCCTTCTTTTGCAGCCCTCAAGGACCTCAGCTCTTTGAACACCACTGTGCTTCGTTTGAAATGGTAAAACTATAGTTTCGTGTAAGTAGAAGTGAAAACAGATCAATAACAATAACTGGTAGTGGCTTAAGAATGTTGAAAGTTGTAATTAATTTGCCAAAAGTGGAATCCTTATTTAGGCCTATCAGTGGCAATTCAATTCAGTGGCTGTTCAAATCAGGATATTCAGTGAAATTATCATTGTGATCAATAATAGTAGTAGCATACAAATTGTATTACTAATCATGTAAATAAATAAGAATACACGTCTAAATATCAATCAACACTTTTTTTTGCAGAGCTATTGATTGCTTATTGTTATCAGAAACACAGACTATAAAATCACTTACAATTTATAAATAAATATCATTAGTCAAGTGCTTATAGTAGTGACAATCTTGTACGGGTTTTTGAGTGAAATTAAAGACATAATTTCAATCTGATTCATGTAAAGAAGACAAGTGTGCTGATCAGAAGGGTTAGTCTTATTTAGTGTCACTACACAAAGTGACAAAAATATACATTTTCTTTCGGTTACAGTATATGATATTCACAAATATTATAGGAGGTACATCATCTAGAGATTGATATAAATATCAAAAAAACGTCACAAATCTAGCCTCTGTTCGACATTCAATTTTTGCAAAACTATGTAAAATATTTAGTAAACATTTAGAAACGGTAAAAAGTATTGTCTCGTAGACTCAATGGATGTTGTACAGTAATACTGAAAAACTCAAAGGTACAGAAAGATCTTTACAAACATTGACCGTACCTAAACGTAGTGAACTATTACAACAGACCCGTACGCATGTTATTATCAAAGTTTCTGACAGTCTTAGAAACAGATTTTCATAGGGAAACAACCTCTAAAATGTCTTACATTTTTTATTCTACCATATATTTTTTAACAATATATTTGATAATAAGAAGGGAGGCAAATATAATTCATAAAACTTCTTTTGAAAAACTCAATCTTTCACAATAAAATATAGTCACAACAATCTGGGTCTTATTATTATTTTCTCTATTGCAAGTCTAATATAATTTCTATTTATCTCTTTATTTTTATGACTGTTTTACAGCATGTCACAGACTTTTTTTCTGTGACCAGCGCTGCTACAACAAGCACACAACAAGGTAAATTAACATAGGGTTCACATTCAGAACAAACAAGGGTATTGAAATGTAAAGTCAAGAAACAAGAATATTAAAACTACTTTATTACTTTATGTACCACTCCCATGTCGATGGACTCATATCTACATGTAGGGATTGAAAACACTGCACTATACAGAAGAGAATCACGTGTGCTATTGATAAACAGATAGAGCTTTCATCTTTTTTGTGTGTACTGTGTGTGGGAAAGGTTGCCAAGCATGTTTCTGGTGCACATGGTCTACAGCAGAGCAGCGCTGTCACTCTTATTTTTTGGCTTTAGAGAGAGAGAGAGAGAGAGAGTGAGTGAGTGAGTGAGTGAGAGAGAGAGAGAGAGAGAGAGAGAGAGAGAGAGAGAGAGAGAGAGAGAGAGAGAGAGAGAGAGAGAGAGAGAGAGAGAGAGAGAAGCTGTCTCAGAGACAACTACTCAACGTGGCATCAGAAAGGAGGGCCCAATCAGCACGGCCCTTCCTCACGAAAGGCGAATCAGGGCTGACCTTTTACTCCAAGGCCTCACATCCGGCCGAAGAGGATGGAGCAGAGCAGGAAAATGGCGTAGAGGAACATGAGACCCAGACCTAGCCGGCGATCCAGCTTCCAGTGGTTCAGATGGACACTCATCACCTAGAGAGGGACCATGAAGGGAAAAGGAAACGGGATATGAGGGAGGCAGGCTTGGCAGGAGAGAGGTGTGTGGTGTTAGTGTGAGGTTCCAAAAAGAAAGCTAAATAATTTCACCTTATTATCACCAATTTAAAGAAACCATCTGTGTGTGTGTGTGTGTGTGTGTGTGTGTGTGTGTGTGTGTGTGTGTGTGTGTGGCTGTGGCAAAGACCACAGCACAGATGAATGATGATCAAATCCAGATGTCTCGTGTGACAGTCTGTTTGTGGTCTGGGAAGTAACTACTGTGAGGGAACTTCATTGACACACGCACGCGCGTGCACACACACACACACACACACACACACACACACACACACACACACACACACACACACACACAGAGAGAGTCTCCTACCGTGAGGAAGACAGAAGCCAGCAGCAGGATGACAGAGTACACCAGTCCCTTGTTATTGATGAAGACCTGTGACATAGAGCAGGTGTCAGGGCACTTAATGAGTCTTAATAGTGCACAAAGAAATGTATGTCTCTCACAAGTCTCTTTATGGACATGTGGACGATAGTCTTAAACAAGCACATGCAAACACACACACACACACACACACACACACACACACACACACACACACACACACACACGAGTTTGCTCTGTTGAGCACACACAAATATAATTCTCACTTGGGGGAAGGAGGAAGGGGATGCCAGTGGGACATGGAGGGTAGAAGAGGGAGGATGGAGGGGAACACACTGGGCCTACCGTTGATCCATGGTCCACGACTAGTGTCCGCAGAGCCCAGGGGAAACCCAGGCCCAGTAGGATGTCAAAGATATTGCTTCCGATGGAGTTGGACACAGCCATGTCACCCATACCTGAGGTGAAAAAAGAGTAGAACACGAGAACACACACGCACGCACGCACGCACACACACACACACACACACACACACACACACACACACACACACACACACACACACACACACACACACAAACACAAACACACACAGAGAGAGAGAGAGACATGCTATAAGGCGGCCAATGAACATACTATGGTCTCCGTAGAGGTTGCATTTAAGTAACTTATTGGACGTTGGGTAAACGTTAGAGACTGAGATTTGGAGGGTTGCAGGAGAAGAGAGAGGGGACGGTGGCAGGTACCTTGGCGGGCGACGATGAGACTGGCCATACAGTCTGGCACGCTGGTGCCCGCGGCTAGGAAGGTTATGCCCATGATGTAGTCTGGGATGTCAAGGGTGTAACTGATGATGGTTACCTGGCAGATGCACACACACGCACGCACGCACACACACACACACACACACACACACACACACACACACACACACACACACACACACACACACACACACACACACACACACACACACACACACATACACACAGTTAAAGGAAAACAACAGCCTCAAAATCGGCCTCAAGAAAATGCAACCTTTTTCTCTACACACAATGATATTAATACAAAGCCTTCTGCACACCACATGAATTGTTCTGAACTGGTCTTCCGCACAGCTTGGACTTTCCCTGAGGCGCCCCTCTTACCATCCAGACCATGAGGTAGGAGAAGATGGCGATCCACAAGGTGGAGCCGATGAAGGTGACCATGAACCAGCGGTGCCAGCGCGGCCACTGGCAGTTAGGCACGGTGCAGTAGAGCAGCAGGCCCAGGGGCCAGGAGATCAGCCACTTGGCCCGCGCACCGCAACCACCTGGCATACAAGGGAGGGGAGGGGGGGGGGACATGGTCATGTCTGTGTACACACACACAGGTTCTATTCCCATACACTGTGGTGTGATCATGGTGATGAGGTGTGATTTTTTTCTTTTCACAATTCTTCTTGATAAGGAACCAACAACATGTACCATCAAGCGTCATAGTACTAATCCTTTCCCAACGTAATCCTAAACTGTAATATAAGACCATTATGGAGCAGGAGGTTAGCACTATCATTATATCAACCAGCCTGGACTGCTTCTTCATCCTTACGTGGCATGTGCAGGGGCCTGAAGGGCCCCTCGTCATCCTCCTCCTCCTCCTCAGCCCGGCCCCCGTCTGGCTTCTCCCCGGCCGCCTCTCCGTCCCCTACCAGGCCAGCCCCGTCCGAAGTCTGTCGGCCCACGCTGCCCCCGTTCTCCAGACCGCCGGCGGTCACGCCCTTTAGGGAGTTGGCCCCCTCTCCGTCCACGGGGACCCTGGGCGCCCTGATCAGCCTCTGTCTCTGCGCGGGAGAGAGGTGGTGGAAAGAGGAGGGAGCGATGACAAGACACGCCGTTCTTTGCCCATCACGGCCAAACTATGGACATTCGCCGTTAGAATTCTGTACACGCCGAAGCGGTGTGCGTCGTATGGCCTCGTTCCCTTCTAAAACCGGGAAACGCTCTGTATTTCTAGTCCTACGGAACACGCTGAGCGTCCAAGCTCTTCGGGAGCGAGCTCGGGTGGATTCCAACGGCAGTACCTCACTGATGAGCACGCGGCCGGCCATGCTGAGCCTGGTGCGGGGCGAGAAGTGGGGGGTGATCATGATGCGCAGGCCGGCCTCGGAGAAGGACAGCTGGTGAGGGTTGAGGATGAGCAGCTCGTCCACCATCACCACGGGGGGAGACTCCTGACCTTGGGCCTGGCCTGGACCATGTGGTGGAGGGGAGGGGTTGGGGAGGGAAGGGGAGAGACGTTTTCAATGCTAGCTATGCTAACTTTAACGTACTGGTATACAGTCTATAGCTGTGGTGGGGTGGGATTTCTTAAATGACATGTATTGATTTTTAAATCAATGCTTTCTACATTACAGGTCTAACTTACAGTACACCTATACATTCCTCCACCCCACACAGCAGTTCAACCAATTATCCCAAAGAAGCCAGAATAGTCAAGGTTAAATTAAACGCTGTACTCCAGCGTGAAAAGGAGAGAAAAGACCTGAGTGAAAAACACACGTCAAACAGCCACAGGGTTAAAACAGGAGACAGCCACAGTCCAATATCTAGGGCAAGGACACAGACATGACCGAGACCGAGGCGGTAATAAAGTGTGGGAGCGGTGGTCAGACCTTTCTTCAGCAGCACCATGGACGTGTTGCAGGTCGTCGTCCCGTCTTCTCCCATCTCCTGGTCCCTGCGTCCGTCGGGGCCCAGGCAGCAGTGGCCGGGACCCACCAGCCGACGCTCCACAAAGGCCAGGATCTGGGAGTTGAACCTTCAACCAGACAACAGTTGCTTCATGGACGTAGCATATGATAAGTGGTATTGGAATTGAAGCGTCTATGAGAGGAGGAGAGCCGATGGGGGCAGGAGAGGGTTGTGCGTACTCACTTCATGATAATAATGTAAACTCCATACATGGATATTAGAAGCAGCGACTCCCACCTGTAAACAGAGATTTTGTGTGTTATCACACCAATTTGAAAAAACTAAATAGAAATAGAAATATGACATCACAGATAAATCACAGGATAAATATGGGGAAAATACTGTATGTTCTTATTCTTCAGAGACTCACCAGACAACTTGGGCATCGTAGATGACCTATAAAGACAGTTGACCCCCATTAATAAAAGGGACAGCATTTTACCATATAGATGACATTGAAATAGATTACATTGACCTCACCAAGATGAGAGCCAGCACAGCAAAGATGTAGTAGAGGGAGTCCCTGAAGAGAGACCACCATGTCAGAACCACCGTCTGCAAGACAAAACAAATAGACAGACAGACAGGCTGGGTTATGACCTACAGACAGACAGCCTGGGTTATGTCTTATAGCTAGACAAGCTGGGTTGTGTACAATTAAAAGACAGACATGCTTGGTTAATTCTTATCCTAGAGTGACAGGATCACTCTAAATTATCATCTATTATTCCTTTAAAAGATTATGCAGGTGCAGATTGGTTAGGTTAGAGTTTATTGTACTGTATGAATAAAACCACAGTTAGAATGTATAACGCACCTGTCCTGCAAATATACCGCACACCCCAATAATTACAAGAATGTTGAAGACAGCGGAACCCACAATGGTGCCCACTCCCACGTCTCCCTTGGTGATGAACACAGCTGAAAGTGAGACGCAGAGACAGGAGACAACAAGCCCCACAGAGATGATACCGAGACCATCTTTCTATGGTTAGTATTTCAATGGTTATTAAGATACTTTTGTTTTGTCTATGTCAACTCTGCTGACACCTGATGGATAACTTTGGCATTACATGAATTTAAAGCAATTTACACTGTTAAAGGTGCCGTGCGTAAGTCTGGAGAATTGGCCAAAAGTGAGCAAGAATTTGAATCACAACAGCTCAAAAAGCAAACTTCCTGAGTCTCTGATCCCACCTATCCCTCTCCAAAGCTCCTCTCTTCAAATGGTGTTGACACATGCCTGCATGTCCCCTGACTTCAGTGAGTTTGGGTAACGCTAGGTCAAAATGTCCGCATATAACCATGCATTTAACCAAGAGTGAGCACGCAAGGTGATTGGCAGGCAGGTAGCCATGCCTCCCCCTGCTCTGATGGGTTAGTGTTTCCCGGGCTTCAAAAGATTTCTGAGAAGCTGAATACAGGGCCAAAGGCGCTCAGAGAACATCTTCTCTCAGAGCATTTGTTTTAATTATAGCTGCCAGTAGGTGGCTAATAAACAAAGATTTATAAAAAATGAATTTTTTTGCACCTTTAATTAGCAAGTGTGCTCATTTAAGACGTTTATTATATATCACACGACTGCAACAGCATCATGGAGTCATGCATCATTTATATTTTTTAGACTTGATTATTTATCATCGTGATAATCATAAAGTCTAACACTGGCCAGAAAATAATTGGCTGTTAAGTGCGCAACCTACTCTAAGGGGGTGTGACGGAAAACAAGGTACATTCCATTTAAAGAAAACGGTAAAAGAAATATGTACAAAAGCCTAATCTGTGGGCAGGGGGCTGATTTGAGTCGGGGGCATGGTGAGCAATTTGTGAAATTTTCGGGGCCATTCTGGAGATTCTGAAAATCCACAACTCCGTTTTGCAAATCAAATGCAATCAGACCCGACCATGGCTGAAGCATGGGCTACACCTGCAATCTCCGTCCTGTGGTACTAACCAATGAGAGAGGTGAAGAGCTCAGGGGCGGAGCTCCCAGCAGCCATGAAGGTAGCCCCTGCCACATCTTCACTCAGCTGCAGGTTCTGGTATACAGGAGGGAAGAAAGGCACGTGCTTAAAAAAATATCTGATTCATAATGAATGTGCTGCGCTTGTTTTCGTTATAAATAACGCAGAAACCTGATTCAGTCATTCTGTAGTTCAATGATTTTGAAAAGCTGCTTGGAAATTGGTATATTTTCCTCACCTCGGATATTTTTTCAAGGGAAGGGACAAAGTAGTCATCACAGACAATAGCGAGGGCGTAGAACATATAGATAGCCTGGAAAAGAGAGTCAAACAAAGATTTTCATGCATCCCCCCTGTGTGCTGTCCTATTTTGGGGTGGGTGTGCAGTGTGCAGATCTGTGATTAGAAGATCGTGTTCAATTCCAAAGTGTGGAGCGGATTGGGTGTTCACATACTCACACATAGCACGTGGAGCAGCACAGCTCCTCTTCTCAGCTCCGGCTTGGTAAAGATGTCAGTCGGAAACTCGTGGATGGCTGGGGTAGAGGGAGACACACGGTGCTGTCATTACACATGTCATCTGAGCACGCCGCCATCACACCACCGGGGCGGTTGACACAGACCCCGGACGGAGAGATGTGTTCACACCTCACCCCGCACCCTGTCGCGTTTGATGGTGATTATTATCACCCCTACTGCTCCAAAGGCAGAGCCTTTACATGGCTTTGTGGAATCCTATCACTGACCCCATCCGGTTACCTAGGCAGCCTTATGCGGTACTATACCTGGGGGGGGGGCCCATTTAATAACAGCAGGGGAAGGGTGTTCTTGGCTGAGTGGTTTCTTCCCTGTCAGGGAAATAGAGGGAACTTTTCACCAGCGCTTCCCACGGGATTGAACGAGAAGGCACTGTCCAGATGACGGACGGGGTGCCGCTCGGTAATAGGATGTCGGAGTGGATCTCCGGTGGCGCGGGCACCACCTGTCTACCGCCCGATCTCCCGTCTACCGCCCGGCTCCCCGAGTCCCTCGCCCCCTCGCCGGCAGAGTGAACGACCCACGCTCTCCGAGGTGTAGGTGGATGGACCGATCTGCTTCCTGTCCCTCCTCGCGTGTGAACCAGAGTGTTAATGAGCACCCAGAATCCTCCTCGGTCCCGTGGTGTGACAGCCAGACAGCCCCGGTGTGAGCGCAAGGGGCCGGCTCCTGTTCTCCGCTCCGACGCAACGGGGGGAGAGAGGAAGAAAAAAAAAAATTTAGCAAGTGGGGAGCCAAGGTCTATTTATAGCACAACGGCTGCGCGAGGCAGGCGGAGCTCGGAGCACAGACTACATGGGAAATGACGAGGCAAGCCGCCCTGGAATCACACCTGTGTTAGGGCCAGCTTTTTCCACGGGCCTGCCGGGACCAACGCTTCGATCATCGGCTTAAGAGCGCATGGGCGCATCTTACTTTAGGGTGTCGCTATTTTTGATTCTGCAACACCGCCATGTTCTGAACCTCTTGCGTCGTGAGGAACACGTGATCAAGGATATCAGATGGAGATCCTGTCGACCTGCAGTGTCAAAGACACAGGGGGCCACATGGGCTTCATGGACACCAGGGAAGGTGTATGACAGCATGTGAGTGTGTGTGTAAGTGTGTGTGTGTGCAGATGTGGATGTGGATGAAATAGATAAAGTCTGCCTGCCTGCCTCTCTGGGCTAGCTTCTCAGGCCAGCCTCTGCACTAACGTCTGTCTTGTATACTGACTAGAAGTTAAACTACCACGCTTTAACATGTCCACTGTGGGCCAGATTATGACAAGAGCGATTCTTGAAGGGGCGTCCACATCTTAATATCCCCTCTGGGTCGACCCAACCAGTATAAGTGACCTCTGTCTTCCATTCTTTCTGTGGTACTATCATTGTCTTATTGTCTATTTTTGTCTGCTTAGAACCCCCACAACCCCCCCCCCCCCCCCCCCAACACTACCTCCCCCTGCCCCCTACATCTGGACCCTTCCTCAGGTCTCTGGAACACGTGTCTTCCGGAATCAAAAGACCCCAGTTTAGGCTGTCTATGTAGATTTAGCAGCAGCACCGGCAACACGCAGCTCCCGACGAACGTTTTGACGAGCTGCTCCGGCGAATGCAGTTGCCATGGAGACCCTCTCCCCGGGGGCAGTGGTTTGTGGACGGGCGGCAGTGGGAAGCCAATGGCGACTCCATGAACAGTGAGAAAGGGGGAGGGGAAAGTGTGTTTCCCATGGTCTGGGTTTGTGGATTATAAAAATAAGGGAGGTGGGGCTGGGGGTGGGGGTGGGGGGTTGACAGGCAGCTATGCAGCAAAATATCTAAAAATATGTATTTTTCCTTGCTAACTCCCAGGAGAAAGATATAAAGGGAATAGAGAGAGAAACAGAGAGCATATTACAAGGGGTGTTACCCAGGAACTTGTTTGATGAGGCGTGCGTCCTCGGACCCCGCAAACAAAGATTTGGCCACACATGAAAGCGCCGCGCGGACTAAGCCAGCTTCATCCCAGACCATGGCAGCCCCTCAGCTCTGTTCCACGGAGGAGTGTCCGTGGGCTGAGCTCCGGGTGGTAACGATCCACGTCAGCCTGGCTAAGGAGGGACTCCACCCCATGTGGCCGCAGGGCGGCGTAGGCGGGGCGGAGCAGCCAGGTATCCCCACAGCCAGACCACCCCCCACCCTCCTCTTACCTGCTGCTGCAGACATCCCCACTCTCCCTGCCCACTCATTCCCTCGGTGGCTCTTTTAAAAAACAAATGTGTGTTAGGGCAGACACTCTTTATTCTCCTGTCGCCTCGCCCCTCAGCACCTTGATCTTGTTACGTTTCGCAGCTGATCCAATCAACTATCTAGGATAGGGATGACAATGTGCTTCAAAGTGTAATTATTTGAGTGTGGCGCGCACACACACACGCACACGTTTTTGGTGTGTGGTCTATATTTATGTGAGTGTGTGTGTGTGTGTATGTGTGTGGGAGTGTTAGCGGGATGTGTCTGTGTAACGTCACACAATTCCTGATTACAAGTCAAAGACCCGCTAAATGAAACCCCTAAAGCTGTGAGCAGTGGCAGAGGGGATATATCCATTTGAGTCCCGCAACCACGGGGGACTTCAGAGTGGGACTGAATAACAGGCAGGGAGAGGGCAGAGGGAGAGATGTTATTGATTGGAAAGGCAGTGGGGTGTCTCGGCGTCAAGCCATAGTATTGAGCGGAGCACCGAGTAGAGCAGGCTCATAAGCCAACAGCGAGAGCACAAACTACACGGCTAGATTGCAGACGCCTGCAGCAGCCTTGCATTTTTTATGCGGAGTCGCAAGGCATTCCATCCAGGTAGTGGAAATTCAATACCGCTTCATGTCCAATCCTTTTCTCCTCTTTGATATTTGCTCTAATTTGTTCAACTGGTTAGATCAAGAGTTTACCTCAGCATGGATTTTCAAACAAATCAGGTTTACAATATTTCCGAGAGAAACCAAATCAATGAGCATCGCGCGTCACGTGACCAACATTCCATCAAGAAGTGTCAACGTCTGGTGTGGGGTGATGATGACGTGACAGCCCAGCCACCATCCTAAATATTACATAACAAAACCTAAATAAAGGATACATTCAATACATCAAACAAATCCTGCTCTACATGAACACCAAGTCAGATGGATTTTATGATAAACCTCAGTTACATCACAGTGCTGGCAGTCAATTAATCTACTACTCAGAAACCAACCTCCTGGCACTGTTTTTTAAAACCTGCCTTTCGGCTCATAATTAAACAACAAAGGGAACAAAAAGAGGATTTAGTTCGAGGAGAATTGGAGTAGCAGACAACAAAGAATATTCTACTGTAATTCCCAAAGATATAAGAGCCAGCAGACTACTACTCCCTCGTGCATAATGGCCACTGGCTTTTATAGACGCATATGATGTATTACTCCCCTGATAAAAACTGAGGTTATTTCAAAGGAAGTATCGTTACGACTAACTGACCGCTCTTGTTCGGAGCTCTCCCTGAACGACTAAAATATCTCTATGGAAAACTATCTCTCGTGTCCCTTTGCCAAAATCAACTAATTGAATGCATTCAAAAAATGTATCCATCATCCTCATTGACACTTATTAAAATGTATTGGCTTGCCTTTTTTTCCCCCGACTCAGTCTATTTTTAGCTCGCTCCCACTCTATGTGGTTGCTCTTTCCTGCCTCCGCACTTTCAATGCTTGAAAGACAGAATTATCTGGGTTTCAAAATTTAGCATTCAGTTGCTTAGCAACACCGGCCTCAAAGGCTTGTCGACGGCAGGCAGACACCGCCGTCTCCGTCTTGTTGAGCAGCAGAGGGATGGAGGGAGAGGGAGACAGAGGGAGCCAGATAAAGAGAGAGAGAGAGAGACCCAGGGCCAGTCTGCTGGAAGTGACAAACCCCCCCCCCCCCCCCAGCGAAATCCCCGAGGTGATACTCCTCC
Source organism: Aplochiton taeniatus (assembly GCA_017639675.1). Taxonomy (NCBI): domain Eukaryota; kingdom Metazoa; phylum Chordata; class Actinopteri; order Galaxiiformes; family Galaxiidae; genus Aplochiton; species Aplochiton taeniatus. The sequence continues at coordinate 14,628,061 of CM030177.1, forward strand.
AGGTCTCCTCTCTAAATAAACGAGATATTATATAATCAGTAGGAGATACAATAGAGTGTGTGTGTGTGGGGTGTGTGTGTGTGTGTGTGTGTGTGGGGGGGGGGGGGGGGGGGGGGGGCGTATAGACAAAAGAGAGAGTAACCAGCCAGCTTTTAATGTGTTTTATCTCCTTGTGTTCTACCTGCCTGCGTATCAAAAAAAAGCATTCTTACTCTTACACCATTTTTTTTACAATATGTCTGTCTCTGCCTTTATATGTGTTGCGGTCAAATGTCATGAACTGTTGGTCATAACTGGTTGATGAACCTGCAATTCCCTAACTCCCTTCCCCGTGGTATAGCAAAGACCATGTGTTTAGGGGGATGGAAGCACATCCTACAGGGCAGTACAAAATAAGCCCCCCTGCAGAGTCTCGGCCTGCCTAGAGCTGGCTGGAGCGCCACTTGAAAGTGTGTGTGTTCCTCCGCCACCGTGACTTGGGAGTCTTCCCAGCCACGGCTGCCCCCCCACCCTCATAGCCCGGCGCTGTGTTTATTCACTGTTTATCTGTTTCCCTGCTCTCCTGCCGATGCACACGGCTGACGTGCGGATCCTGAAAACCCCACTGCAGCCAGAGCCTCTGTCCGCGGTCCGGCCGGCCAAGTTTCAGACGCAGTTTACAAAAGCGCAGATTCCTGACAACCACCACTGCTCAGTCCACATGACCTTTTCGGTTCGCCCGCGGGGGAGAGCCAGGCTTTGCCAGCACACAGCCCACCCCAAAAACCCATCCACCCCAACACACACGCACACACACACACACACATATAGACACACACACACATACTAATATTGTATACAGCCCAACCCCGAAAACCCATCCATCCCAACACACACACACACACACACGTAAACACACACACACACTAATATTATCCACAGAGACACCCAGAAAAAAAGCCACATAATGTTTTTTCTAACGGTGTAGAAAATAAAGATCGGCAAGAGTTGGGGAACCACGTGCGTGATTTGTGCACGAAAATAAACCTCTTGTCATCCATCCCACCGGTCTGGTGGAAATCTGAGTGTCAAGCTGGGGATTATCACGTTGTTATTGCCTGACTAGCAGCACACTATGTAGGGCTGACTAACCAGAGAAGACCTGGAGCGGGGGGGGGGGGGCTGTAAACCCGGGAAAAAGGGGATGGTAGAGGACGTCCATGACAGGTGAGGGTGCGCTGGCGCTCTGTGCTCTGGAAGGGGGGGCGCGGGGGGGGGGGGGGGGGGGGGGGGGGCTGACTCACCTGCCCTAGGCGGGTCCACGGTGTGGTTGTCCGCACTCTCCTGCATCAGCCTGCGCCTGGGCTGCGGCGGCCCGCCGTCCTCCCCCGGCTGAGACCCCGAGGAGGCCGTCTCTGTTCAAAACGAGGGAACACAAACAACCAGTTCAGACGCCGTGCCCATTTTATTTTCCCCTTCATTGGCGCACCAACGCGACACGATTTGAACCGGGCACGTCCAATCAACAGCCACCTGAGAGACAAAAGCGTGAGCGGGATTTGATTTGATATGGAGGTCTGGTTTGGACACCTTGTCACAGCAACTCCATCAAACCATCCACGGAGGGTCGTGGGGGGGGGGGGGGGGGGGGGATTGCGTAATCTTTCATGAGCGTGGTCTTCCCATAAGGCCCATCATATCAGTCCAGTGCAATCTCTTTATAGTGTAAATCCAAGTCCTGTCTCCTCTCTCCTTGATAGCCAATCTCTTTATTTGGGAAACAGCTTTGCACCACTATATAAGGACAGCAGGCCAAAGTGGGACCACCGTGGATGTGTCATACCGCCTATGGAAAACGAAGATACTAAGCCACCACCACCCACTGAGATCTATGGTGAGGCAGCCAGGTGTTGAGGAGACTATCACTCTCGGCAACACACACGCGCGCCCGCCCGCGCACACACACACACACACACACACACACACACACACACACACACACACACACACACACACACACACACACACACACACGCTCCTGTCACCTCACAGGCAGCCCTGGACCTTCGATGTGTTTCATCACGGCCCCAGCCCCTTTTGTCTTATTTCACAGTCCAATCGCCACGTTTCATGACAGCGTCGGCCTCGGCCTCAAAGTGGCGATATACGCGAGGGCTTTCATGTGGAGGCGCCATCAGGAGGAGCCTGGGTAATATGCAATTCAAATGGGCCTCTGCCACAGATGGCACTAGAGCCACTATCACACACTCGAAAAGACGGCCCGTGCTGTAGTGCACGCCGAGTGGACTGGAACCTACTGGGGGGCGTCACGACTGCCTGTCTCACCAAACAAGAAATGAGAGGAGATGAGACAAGGAGGCTTAGAAAGGGAAAGTGAGGGAGATGAAAAGCAGATCAACAACGGCATTAAGTACAGAAGGAGAAGGTCGCTGTGGAGGGATGAGGAAACTGTTTGGAACCCATTCGCCTTTCTGCTCCATTCCCGCATGCTGCAATGCAGATATTGGCTCATTCCCAAAATGTAGTCAATGAGCTGTCAATCACAGACCTCCTCTCCTGCAGGCAGCGTTTCATTATGTTAAGTGTTGAGTCACTTGTTGCTTTGTGAGTCTATCCCTTCTTCTTGAAGGAAAAACCTGTGTCAAGCAGCGAGCCCAAAATGAACAATGACCCCGATGCCTCCCTTAGTTTCTTCATCAACGCCCAAACTTGCAGTATATATATATATAGTTGGGTACCGTGATGCTGCTACAAAATGGTTTGGAATAAGGTTAGAGGCAAGAGACTATGGGGTACTTGATGGTAATTGTAAATTGCACATTTACTAAACTATATCTGATGAAATTCATGGGATTGTTCAAATGAACTGTGACTGTATTGTCTTTCATTTTCCTGTTTTTCCCCCTAACCTGAAGCCTACGGTAGACTATCACTTCTTTTCAAGTTTGGACAGTGGGTGATGGTGGTATTTTCCCCGCTGAGCATTTGGAGTGGATGATCTGGCTTCTCATTATCAGAGCTTCTGCAAGGATCTAAAACTGGGTTATGAGATGAGGGTGGGGAAGGTATGAAGGGGGATGACAATGTGACGCAGGTGGCAGACCCTTTCTGCAGAACAAGAGGTTCTAAAATAGCCCAAAATAGCTCCTTATTTTTAGGCAAGTCTAAAGATTCCCATGGGAGGTGTTATAGAATAATTACTCACCACTGACAGATAGCACACTGCAAGGCTATGCAAACAAAGCTCATATCAATTAATTGTTTGATCTGTGTTCCTTTAACATTTTGTTATGTTGCTCACATGTGATATCACTCATTTCATAAATGATTGTCATAAATCTAGCTGAAAAGGGGAAGGTATACAAAGTCACACAATATTGTAATGTTACCAGAAGACAAGGTAAGAAGATATCTTGTTGAATAGGCTAATGTCCAATTAATTCATAATTTGTCATGTAAAGATCTCACCTGGCACGTGCACGACCTGTGCAAGCCAAATGACCGCGAGAAACCCAACTCCACAGCAGCAGAACCGCTGGAAGCGCCGCCGTCTCCCCGTCTGTGCCTTCATTCCGAATTCGATTGCATTCCCGTCAACACATATCTGTTGCTTGCAGTTGCGGATAGTTCCGTTTCCACTTTTTCGGCAAACCGCTCCCTTTTCGTATCTCCCTTTTCCTTTGACTTGATGGCCAAGTTAGCTGACAGTGCAAAGAAATGTTAAATCCTCCGAGACTAAAGCCCACTCAATTCTGGTTACATTATTTGATTTTGTCAAAGCACTGTGCCATCCACACTATAAGATTACATATTACAAGTAAGTGGTGAGCAGATAGGTGTCGGCACGACCCACAGCCTCTAAATCAGTGGATTACAAGGCCGACAGCAGACCCCGAACAGCAAGTTTAGGTGGCAGCCAGGCGACACGATCTCTGTGCTTGACACTCCACTCACATTCTGGCTTTGAAGTCGTGCTCGACGTTGTATTTTGCAAGGCCGCTGTGGCAGCCACTAGGCGGCGACAAACTATTTAAATCAATCTGAATGAAATGTACTGTACTTCACTGGTATGTTAATTAAAAAAAGCTATACTTATTCATCAAAATGAATGCCAATCTTTGACACCTATGATGGGTTCGTCCAAAATTCCTGTCTATATTGCAAAAAGCTCAGTTACTCACACTCCAATGCCTTCAAGATAAACACCCACAAAGACACCCACACAGATTCTTTCTCACCTATTCACTCACTCACTCACTCACTCACTCACTTAGTCACTTAATCTCTCATACGCGCGCACGCACACGCACACACACACGCACGCACACACACACACACACACACACACACACACACACACACACACACACACACACACACACACACACACACTCGTACTGTAGACTCACAAACCAAGTGCATGGTGTCTTTGTTTACAGAACATGGGAGAGTGAAGCCTGCGTTAAGCCCTTGAGCTATGTTGGACACAAACTTTCCCGGGGCCCCTTGGTGAAGATTCAGCCTGGTGCTCCAACCCCAAATAAAGACATAAGCCTGTGCATTGTTGTCAGCAGTTCTTTGCCAGGTGTCACGACGAGGAAGACGAAGAGCTCCTCTGTGGCCGGTGTTTAGGAAAGCGTTCCAGAGGACACCGTCCGGAGAAATGTTTGTACGATGTTGTCCCACAGTGTTATGGATAATGCCTGGGGACCAAGACTTGGAAAATCTGTTTTTTAAAAGCCCACTTCAAATGGTATGTCCTCAGCAGAACATTCAACTTTTCTATACATTTTTTAACAGGTTTATGTTGCATTATGGCACTTTTACTGGCGGGTGTGTGCATCTGTTTTACGTCATAACAATGCAGTATTTCTTTATAAAGTGTAAGTATGTCTCCCTTTGCACATTACCGATTGTTGCGATTGCATTATAATTGCCAAAGTGAAATAACCTGAAAGACGTGATTTTTCAAAAACCTATACATTTTGTACATCTTTACTTATGCTGTTTTAAAATACAATGTTTATTGGTTAGTATAATGTGAAATTCCACCCGTTCATCAGACAGCACAGCAGTGGAGAGGTGTCAAAGTTCAATGACTGATTGATGAGGGTTCTGGGCCGGATAAAGGCTCAGAATTAACAGCATACAGGGGGCTTTGTTTTTGATCATTTTAGTTGCAGCATGCATTTTCAGTGGGGCCCCAGAATGTCCAGCGACAAACCATCTCATCAGCAAGATTGACAAGCAACCAGCAACAATCACAATGACAGACTAAACAGTTTTAAAGGTACAGAGGAGTCTTTATTGCCATGAGCCCTCCAAGTTCACAGTACATGAACAACATTTAATCAATAAAACTTTTCGCATGAGTGAATGATTTGCTAATGGCTTCAATGAAAACATGTTTTTCATGTGTGTGTTTGACAATACATTCCTTTGCCACGCCAATAGTCCTCATTGAGTCAACTTTCTTTCCTTGGCCAGGCTGAGTGTATTAAAATATGTTACTGTTTTGTTCACATAAGGTGTTGACCCAGACCTTTCTGGCTCCTACACCGTTTTTGAGAGTAAGGGATATGGCACCATGACTGATTCCACTTCCTTAGATGTCTTCAAAGCCCAGAGTAATACTGTGCAGTGTTCTTCTTCTAATAATTGCCACATGAATATTTTTCTATATTCCATTGATACAGAAGCAACAAACAGATACACCCCTTCTGCACATATACATACCAGCTTTGTCAGACAAGAGTACACACCAAGTGCATTGTTTTCCCAAGGAACAGTGTGGATGGCATACAGGAATAAGGCAAACAAATATGAAAACAACAGAAAACAACATTTGTCATCGCTTCCCTCTATTAATCTGTTTGCAAAAGCAGGAAAATAAAAATATTGGAATCTGGGGTTATCCACACGTTTTCTTTTGGCTCAGTTGTGACCATTTGTATTTATGCGTTTCATAGTTCAGTAGGTAATTCACAGTCTGTTGTTGATGTTGAATGTCTTGAAGCTTTACGGTGCGAGAAAAAAAAATATTTCTGTGGAACTGGCTCCTTTAAGAAATTATCGTTGACAGGTGTTTTTTTTTTTATTCCAAATGAATGTTGTTTAACAAATGAAGGGAGATAATTTTGCATGACTGAAAACATTCCCCTTTATGCACTATATCTCCACAACACACACATACTGCATACTGTTTCACTGAGCCTTCTTCCCATAATCCTGGCGAACCCTTGGGGCTAGGGAGTAAAAAAAACGACTTCCTTCACAATATAGGGCCCCAGATCGATTCCTTTCAGAGCAAAGACTAGGAGATCTGGATCACGATAAGATCCCATGAAAATACAAAATAAACGACGTAAGACTCTGCTGCCGGATGCAGCATGTGTTAAACCTGTCAGCGCACCCACTGTACAGCCTGAAATGATAAGACCAAGCTGGTTTAGCTAGATACCGTACATTATACAACTTCAGGTAGGCACTAAGACTGAGAAAGAAGCCTTAGCGTGGCCCTGCCGGGGCACCTACTGGCCGGGTCGTTAAGGCGTACCTAGCATAGAGACTTTATTGAATGGGAGAGTGAGATCGCAGAATGAAATCAGCTCATTACTAGAATGATAATGCAAACCATTATCGTTGTTTGTTTCGGGGTTTTTTTATTCCAAGAATTACTATAAGCAAAGAATGTTGCTGAAATAGCGTCACACATCTTGTGTTTTGATTTCTACAAAAAAAAGAGTTTTAAACCTGAACCCTTTACTTTTACTTTTTCCATAGCTAATTGTTTTACTTGCTTCCCTCCCTTCATATTAAAACAGCTAACAAGGAATTCTACATTTAAAGATTAATAAGTTATTACATTTTATACATACATACATACACACATACGGGGGAGCTTGGAAGTTGCTTGGTGCATTATCATGCGTGAAGAACTTCCTACAATCTAAGTAACTATACAGAAGACCACAGAAAAACAGGATATTCTTATACCTCTCCACTAAGCAGGTAATTTACAATGAGGCCTCACCATTATAGTATGGATCAAACAGCCTGAAAGGACACATATTTACACTGGTCTGCACAGCCATCCTGCAATGGCAAGCAAACCCAACCCAACGCACTGAGGGACATGGAACAGTTTGGCTGTACATATCTTCACATATAGATAAAGATTTAGATTTATAATTTAATCTGAATATATCTTAATCTGCTGGTACCAGGTAATCACAGTGACTCTAAAATAAAATACAAGAGGAAGTAAAAGAGCATATTATGTACAACAAACAAGAGTGTTGAGTGACTTGGCGATTGTTTGGCGTCCCTTTCAATGTTTTTTTATTTTTATTTTTTTGTCTGTCAGTTCCCGTGGTTTCTGTAGGGGGGCAGTAGAGCTGCCTTGGCATCTGTTGGCACTGGCAGAGCCGACTTGGAGGAGGAGCTATCCCTCCAATCTGATCTGACATTGTACTGGTGTCGTCAGCGCTGGACCTGAAGGTGAGGTGAGGTGAGGTGAGGTGAGGGAATGAGATCAAATCCTCGTTCAATTTTTCAAGCAAGGCATAACCTAGGCAGGCTAAATACGACATGCGCCCTGTACCATGCTGAAATAGGTTATGCAAATAAAAAGTGCAAGGACAACGCACAGACACACAACAAACACACAATAGGGTGGGATGGTGATGCCCTTGACCACAGTCCATAACTGTACCACTCACAAGCCAAACTCGGAACAATTACACAAAATAGTAATTGGAGGCCTCAGCCGAACACAAATTATTTTGGAATACTCATAGCTGAGTTTCTCAGTCCAAAACACTATGTTGTCTCTTTCCTTTTTAAAAGGGGCTGCCTTATTGGCACTTCATAATTTATTCCAGTAGGGGGAGCCATTTCTCCACTGTAACTACGATTGAATGGCAGCTGTACAGTCTGTCTTAGGTGAAGGAAGCGGACCAAGACGGAAGACCTTTGTTGCACGCCGACCTCAGTCCAATTTGAATGAATCGTATTGAGGGGTTAGCAGGGCACAGAATGGTTTTTCCCTCAACCACACAGCTTCCAGAAAGTGGGACTGGAGGAAGGTCTATCGGTTGGCATCCGTCCGTCTCTTGAAGCCCGAGGCTGCCTACTGGCATGTCATTGTAATGTTTCCTTTGTGTGTGTGAGTGTGTGTGTGTGTGTGTGTGTGTGTGTGTGTGTGTGTGTGTGTGTGTTTGGGTGTGTGTGTGTGTGCCCTCCACACAACTAGTGCACAGCTGAACTATTCCCAGGCTGCGGTATTGCATAAAGAGGAGTGCGGAGATAGAAGATGGGCACAACAGCTGACAAACATTCTAGGAGTATATTTACTATGATGATGCTTTTGGTCAATTCCACTTAAAAACCTCAAAACATGCTATGCTGTGTCTGTCAAAATCCCTTTTTTAAAGCAAGTGCTATACAGCCCAACTTGTAAAGTATATGATCTAAGTTAAAAGAGCAACTATGATGCCAAAAACACACACACAAACACACACACACACACACAAACACACGCCATCTGAAAATAGTACACCGTGAATATGCTGTGCCATTGGTCTATCTGCGAAGATCATGAGATGCGAGAACGTTGATGACGCTTAGCTCTCTGAGTTCATTTGCATACTCCACCAATCGTCCCCAAAGGTTTCGATATCTCTGTCTATGTGTATTGGCGCGGGTGGAAAATCTACGTGGACCCAGTGTGCAGCTCATACAACTGGATCATGTTGGTGTGTGTATCTGCGTGTATCTGCGTTGGCACATGTGCCCCCCCCCCCCAGTATACGGTGTGTACTGGAGCTAGCAGGGCTTGTTGACATTGCACAACAACTCGGTGACTTTGATGAGGCGCGCCACGGTGCTCTGAGACTCCTCCTGCAGCCGCTGGTTATTCTGCCGGAGGCTCTGCACCTCGGCCTGCAGCACCGCCTTGTCCTCCTTCTCCTGCCAGGGAGCGGCACACAACATTACCCGGCTGTCAGAGCATGGCAGCAGGCATGAGCTGGCTGAGAGAGCGGGCCAGGGCAGGGGTGGGTTGGGGGTGGGGGGAAGGGGTGCCGGTGGTTGGTGGTGGGTGGTGGCAGCGGGCACACAAACTGGCACAAAGGATACTGACACAGACAGTCGTGCAACACAGGCAACTGCACACGAATTAAAGCCACAATCTGTAAATCTGGAGACAATGTCACTCCAGGCCCACTGGGGGAAGCAGAGGGTTGGAATAATTTGACCACACTAGCGTCTTTTTTTATTGAAAGTGATGGAGCTTTGTTTTAGAAAATGGGTTTTGAATTTAGTGTACTTTTTTGTCATTGTATAGTATACCAGCCAGATATTTCAAAATGATATATAAAAGTTGTACTATGGCAAGTCAAATATACATCCATTGGAATATAGGAACAATACAGACTGGAGCTTTAAAGACACACACACACACACACACACACACACACACACACACACACACACACACACACACACACACACACACACACACACACACACACACACACACAGAGAAAGGTACACACTTGGCATACTTTTGCAACCCGGCTCCACTACAGCCATTGAGCGGTCATTTTGCCATCATTAGACATCCTCTGTTTGGAGAATGTTGGAGTTGTTCGTATTATCAACTAAACCTGTTTTATTACCTCAAAACATTTATGTCCAGGAACGACATCTAAGCTTTTTGGTCATAAATAAATGTTGAAATCAACAATCAGCATTCATAACGTGTCTCTTTTGTGAATTTAGCAGGTAGACCAGCTGATGGCAAATGGCATTCAATGACTACAGTAGATCTGGTTTTCCTCTTTCAGAGTCAACATGTAAACACTCCATATGAAACTACTCATAGAGTTAGGTTCCTGTACGTGTCAAGGACGTATGAAAGGTGCAGCACAATGGGTGCCACCACTTTGAAACTAATCATCCAAACAAAATACAGATGAACTATGACATTTAAGAGATTGTGAACATAAAAAGTAAAGTGCAATATTATAGCATCCAGAATTAAGTTTTATTGTTACATATGGAAAATATATATATTTTTTAATAGTCAATAGTTAGGAAGCAGACATACTGCATTCTAATCTAATCACTACATGCTTTAGTAGCTTTCAAAGCGGTGATTTGCAAAAAAAAAGTATGCTTCCTGTTTGCAACGGCCCACTGCGAGCCTTGTGACAAGGACAGGAAGCCACAGCCATGGAGCTGACATACAGACAGGAGACCACCACAGACAGTGCTAGCAACAGACCCCTACTTGACTTGTTATCAGCCATGCCTGGGTGAAAGCTGTGTTATTATGATAACATAGGAGAGTTTTACCCGAGGACTTCTCATATTTACCAGGGGGTGTGTTGTTTAAAATGTAAGCTCATTGCCACTTAAGCTTCGAAAAGTACTGTGCGAAGAGTAAGTGGGCTATAATTAACCTGCCCAGTTAGCTTAGTGATGGGATTGGATTGAATTCAACTCTATTGGGGTTAGTAAACACTACAAGATTCTCTCTGAGTGTGACCGCCTTATAAAACAGTGAACTCCCTAAGCTCCATGCATGGTGTGAATGATCAGTGATTTGCTGCTGTCACTGTGCTGGGTCATTTTTGTCATTTGTATGTCACTGTTAGTCAACATAGAATTACATTCATAAGCTCAGGTATTATCATCAATCTGGGTCACAATTTGTCCTATTCGGAAGTGGTGTAAGGGCTTCGGAGGCCTAGTCGCTTGGAGAAGCCGTTGCTTCAGTCTATCTTTGTGACGCCAAAAAGCGATTGCTTCAGTAGGCAACCATATCATTGCAAAAATAGTACAGCCACAGTAACCCTACTCGCTTAAGGTGAAATGGCACTCTCGAATTTCTCTCTCCGTTCTTTTATCACCACTGCGGAATTTACAAACAAGACCCAATAACAGCCTCTACTTTCCTTCGTTTTTTTTTTTTTGCCCTATCCATACCCATAACTACATATGACCTGGGCTCAGAGAACATTGGGCTTCCCTATGTCTGTGCTAGTTTTTGCAGACACTTGAGGGACGTACCATAACAACCATGCTCACTCTCCCGGGGCGGACGGACAGCACTGCATGACATTCTGAGAAAGGGGAAACGAATCGTCAGGTTTAACAGTTCCCTGCTACAGCATCCTCTCAGTTCCTCGCCTTTGTCCGTCACATGTACGTTTTCTGGATTGATGACAATACTGTGTTTAAAGGTGGGAGATAGAGGAGGGGGGAAGTTACAGACAAAAAAAAACAATAGGGTCGGCTTTTTTTGGTTGGCGTGTGGAGGGTATGAGTCGAGGGTTGGGCCGGCAGTGTTGCCTCAATGTCACAATGCTTGCCGTTAAGAGTCGTGTGCACGTCTCGAGTTTCGATCCCCAAGTGCAGCGAATAGCATTTGCAATGACATCATTGAAATGTCATTGTCAATGTCGGCTGATGTCTTTGGATGTCAGAGTAACACTGACTAGGCATCATGGCATTGCATAATATTACGTTGATTAGTTCCCCAATTAAATCGAACCCTTTCAAGCCTTGCCTGCTCTTCCAACCATCACTACGTTTTGCTTTCTCAACATTCGGTGTCTTTCGACCCGTCCCCATAACTCTTTAATCCTGTTTCTCGTTTGAGTAGATGAGTGTGTGAATGTGCTGGTTAGGGAGGCCGAACATGATAGGTGCAACCCCAAAGTCGTCAAAGCAGAGCAGGCGTGTGGTGGTTTTAGGATTATTGGGTTAAATCAACCTTCTCCTGCCTTGATTGTTAGCAATGTTTAGAGCTTGGTGGTTTGGCGCATTGTTGTTGTGGAGACGACAGGAAGAAATCTCATGCTGTACTTGCCTCGACGGCCATTGGTCGCTTAGTGTCGGAAAGAGTGAACATGGCTGCACAATGTCCCGCCAGCCAATCTTCTCATCTGCTCTGCCCGCCCTGGCCAATGACAAGACAGGGTTGCTATGGCCTGGCCCACCTGGCCCCGCCTACCTTTTCTAAATCCCCCTCGGCCTGTTTTGTTCGTCTGAATTACAAAGCGTTGACTATAAGCCACGGTGCTGGGATGGATGGGGGGGAGAGGGGGGTCAAGCTCTGTGGGTTTCTGGGGACACATTGGGGTGGGGGGGGTGGGGGTGGGGGGGTATGCTGGAGAACGGTGGAGGCTAGTGTGTGGGAAGGATGCTGTGAGGAGGGTCAGGTTTTGCATTGTGCTTAGACACCTGGAGAGGAAGTACCTTTTGCAGGTCGTCCTGCAGCCTCTTAAGCATGGCTTCCAGCTGGGAGACCTTCTCCTCCAGGTGGGGTGAGTCACTGTAAAGGGAGGAGGGGGCATAGAGAAACGCAGGCTTAGTATCATAACGAAGGGGGTAGGGGGCAGGAGGTGTGGTCTGTACGCATTTTGTCTGTACGTTGTGGAGGATGAGAGCGGAAATGAAAGAGTGACAGGCGTCAGTTCAATAAAAGGCAAAGAGATGATGCAAGAAGGAAATACAGAGAGAGAGAGGGAGAGGGGGGAGGGATACACTGTTACACTAATTCAAACCCTGAGAACATGCGTGTTTGTGTGTGGTAGTCACAGTCTGACAGACGGAGAGCTAAACAAAAGACGCATATTCTACGTGACGACACAGAGAGGAGATGCGTCGATATTACTGAGATAAAACACAGGGTTCTTATGTGTAGAGTCAGAGGGAAAGGGCTTATGAGAGTGTGAGGGGAGCGACGGGATCCCAGCGAGGGAAAGAAACAGCAGAAGACAGAATGTACTCGTTGCCATTCACTAACAGCAGGGGGCAGAACAGAGGCTCATTCAAATATTTCAAGCCGCAAGGTTAGCACAAAAATACATTCTCACAATGCATGGGCAAACTGAGTGGCAACTATCTGTACTAGGGTCTATGTCCTCGTTGAAATATTTATCACAATCACAGAAAGTGACAGATGTGGGGGAAAAAGCGGGGCCAGAGTCCCAGTTCAAGGACAGCACAGCGGGGCGAGAAATACACCGGGGTGTGGGGAGAGAGACGCAAACTCACCCGTCCTTCAGCTTGCCATCGTTCAGATAGTCCGCTCCTCCTTGCGATCCGTCGCCGGCTTTGCGGTCTGTCGTGAGACACGTCGCTTACATTAGCAGGTGTACGAAAAACAAGGAAAACTCATTTGCTTACAGAACCGGGTCAAGGACTAGATTCCGTTTAACTGAAATGACTGACGTGGTCATAATGTCCATATACTTTTCCCTTATAGAGTGACTCTAAAGATTTCTTTATGATCTCAAATATTGGGGATGGGACCAGTATCAGGTCCCTGTGAGGCTGGCCATCAGACATTTGAGACGGTTTTGTTATGGAGATGAGGCAGAGAAAAGCTGCCATTGAGGAGCAAGATTTGAATCCTTGTAAGTGATTGATGGGAAATGACATTTTCAGTCCCTAATTGTGTTTTTTCTTACCCTCTCGTGACAAGGCCTCCAGAATACTGCGGCAGGCGGTAGCCAGATCAGCGATGGACTGCCACTCCTCCTCTGAAGAATCGGTGGTCTCAGAGAGGACTGGCAAAGTACGAGAAGAGAGAGGGGGGGGAGAGGGGGGGGTTTAAACAACATGACCCATAACAAAGAGATACCTCCGAGAGCAACAAAAGACTGTATGTGGGACAATACTGCAACACAATAGGATTGGGGGGATTTATCAAGCAGAAGAAGAAGAAGAAAAAAAATCTACCTCGCAGGTTTAACAATGACAAAGAGCCGCCACTAGGGGAGGCTGTTACAATGCTCAGCGAGTCTCGGTGACGCTGACAAAGCCCTGAAAGACGCAGCGAGACATGGAGGACAGTTCCCTTTATAGCCGTCGCTGTGAGCCCACTGCCTTCTGGCGCGCGGGCGACGGGAAATCAGAGACATCCGCTTCCAAAAATGTGTTCCCTCACTGAGGAGGGATTCTGCGGGCTATTATGGAAGCTGGGTGATGATAAGTCTCATCGCCTCTCAACCCCCCCAAAAAAGAGAGCAGATGGCCTAAAAGGAGCTCCTTGATTTGGGGCAGCCTCAAAAATCCTACCCCTCCCTCCCCCCATCTGTCCCTCCTTTAGTCTGGGGCTGGTAGGGGGTAGTGCGGGAGGCGGGGGGGCTATTGGGTTAGGGGGGATAGGGGGCAGGCTAGATTAAAGACGAGGGACAAAAGGGGCTGGAGGGGAGGGCTAAAGGAGGATAATGAGCAGAGGGGTTTAGGGGAGAAAGGGTCTGGAGGCTAAAAAGGGATTTGAGGCTCACTTACAGCGCAGCGCGTTTTAGGAAACTGTTTGTAATTGTTCCGTTCCGGAATCATTTTTTGGGAGGTTGCATCACTTGTCGTACAGGTAACACGATCCGCTAAGCTACTCCTAGCGCTCTGGACCTTTTGGCTTTTTCATAAACTAATTGGGGTCATGTCACAGACGACTCCCCTTTTCATTGGTCCTCGCTTGCAGTTGGTTTTGCTTTGGCAAACGCCCTGCGAGCTGTCTGAGGTATAATCCTGGTCGGCTTGGTTTTAATCTGCACTCGGCATAAGCGTTTGTTTTGTGAGGCTGCTTTTGTCAAAGCAATTCGCGTGTGAACGTATAAAAATGACATCTCCGAGCGGCGTGACTTAAGGCAACCTAAGAGTCGACGGTCTTAAGAGGATTTCGACGGAGAGGGGGCGAGTGTAATATGCGGACGTGGCAACGTCGACGGTAGAATACCCACTCTTGGTGATGGAGTTGTGAAGGCTAAGGGCTCGGGAGTTCCTCTCTGCCCGGTCCAGACAGGACAGCCGGGAGGAGGACACGGACGGGTCACTGGCCGAGGGTCTCTCCTCACCTAAATCAGTCCCCGGAAACTAGAGAGAGAGCGAGAGAGAGAGACAAACACCAGGAGACAGAGAGGAGATAGACAGTATGAATAAATAGAGGGCTGCTATGCAAAAATACAATACACGTTCCATTTATCCTTTTACCTTATGAAAGGAAAGACGTATTGTTAAATACGTCTTAAATATGTAAAAGGGAAGTATTTATTACCAGTACGTCGTCGATGGGCAACTTGGGTTTGACTGCAGGGATGAGGTCTGGTGTGGCGTCTGGCAGCTCCCCTGGGTTCTCATAGACATTGTGCTCCAGCTTCACCCCAACATTGTCATACACATGCCTGCGAAGGAGGAGAGGTCCCCAGAGACCCAGAAAGCACAAAATAAACCCACACATTTACAGCTAAAAGACGGTACCATTCGATTAAGACCGCAAAGCAAAATATGGGTATGTCAAAATAATCTGGCAGATTTCCAAAATGGGGGCCCAGATCTGAGTTTGATCAAATTACTTTTCTAAATACCTAATACACAGCCAATAGTGTAACACCTAAACTGCTGAACTGCTAGACCTAACATGAGTGTATGTTTGTGGGTGAGTATGTGGGTGTCTGTAAGTGTGTGTCTGTGAATACAAAAACTAGGTGTGTGTGTGTGTGTGTGTGTGTGTGTGTGTGTGTGTGCCGAATGGAAGTGCCTACCCATCACACATCTCCCTGCAGGGTGGATGTTTCTCCAGGGAGAAGCTGCGCGTAAGCTGACAGGGGACCCCATCCGGGCTCTGGTCGGGGGGCTGGTCCTGCAGCGAGGTAGCCCGAAGTAAAGGCAGGCTGGGTAGGGAGAGGAGCAAGACCTGACCCTCTGGCTCCTGTGGCGGATTCTGTCCCTCAACTTCGTCCACTGCCACTTCCATCATCTCAGCCTCGTCCCCCTCTCCCGGCTGACGCTCGCCTTCCTCCATCTCCATGTCCCCCTCTTCTTCCTCGTCTTTTTCGTCCAGCACCCAGGCTTCGCCAGACTGGCCCTCACCCGGCTTGCGTTCCGCGTCTTGGATGGCTTTCTGGTAGAGCTCTGAAAAACTCCTAGAGAAAGTAAACAAATGGCTCGTTAGATTTCATAGGAATGTTGTTGTTTTTTGTGTGTTTGCTTCTTTGTCATTTATCAATGAACTGCACTGTAAAACAGATGAGAATGAATGAGTAATTTACGGACCAAATATGCTTGCGTCAGAAAACCTATGTTGTTGTGTTCAGTTATTTGAGCAATGCTCCTTTCACACATCAGCAGTTAACAACACATGCCTCCCTCCCCCACATCTCCAGTAGAAAAGTGGGCAATTACTGCCATTAACCAGCAGAAATCCCTTACTATTTACATTTGACCAATCAATGAAGCTGAGGAATACTGAGGTTATTAGAGAAAAACAATCAATCCCTAAGGAAAAAAGACAAGAAATTTTGCCCACCCCACCCCGTCCCCCCTCTCTCCACTAAACAAATCGGAATCAAGACTAAAAAGCTATTTTAATCTCAAAGAAAAACATTCACTGCCTTTGAAATCCACACAGCGTCATTCCCTGTCACATAATATACCACTTTTGCGACAGTCGACATGTTGTGATGACAGTGTAGAGCAAGCCTGTCGAACTGCTCAACTAATGAGGGGAGTTCTCTGAGGATTGTACTGCCATAACATGACTTTAAACTTCATCGTGAAACATCAGAAGTTTTCAGATAAATTCATTATCTCTTTTTAAACGTCCCTGCTGCACTACCAGGCGCCAGTATTTACTTTTCATGAGGAGAATACTGAGGGTGGCAGGCCACGGGCACTACCTGCGCCCAATTTCATTACGGGCCATTAGAGGAATCGATTGGTGGTTGGCCAGCTGGTGTGACACTGACTAAAAACATAACAGTAACAAAGACCAACAATGCTGACTCTACTTTGCCTTTTAAATTAGTTAGTTCCCTCATGGCCTTTCTCCACTTTGCTCTACTTCTATACATCACTTTTTAATCACTTGTGTTCTCATAAGTTTTACAAGTTAATGATAGCAATGTGCTCCCTTTCTCCCTCCTTCCCTATTTATATCTCTCTCCGGCCCCTCTGTTAGCCTGACCTCTCATCTATGTTATATTGCTCTGAATACCCTGCTCTAATACTGAGCAGAATCACCTCTTACATCTCTCTCTCTCTCTCTCTCTCTCATTATCTCAGCTCTATCATCGCATTCATCATGCCCCACCGTCTCCATCGTCCCTTTCCCCCTCTGACCTTCGCGGCTTGCCGTTCTCGTCCGGAGGGATGACGGTGATGTGAATCTTGTGTGCGGTGCGCAGCAGCCTGGTCCTCTCCTCTGGTCCCAGGTGCACCAGGGGGTGGCCGCACAGCCGCACCACGCGCGCCCACAGCTGGAGGCCCCCGCTCTCCGCGTAGCCGAAACGCTGCAGCTCCGTCACGAAGCCTTCCTCGCTCATCAGGAAGCCCGGCTGGCCCACGCCGTCGCGCAGCGGCGTCACCTCCCGCGCCTCGCAGCCCCGCGTCACAAACTAGAAACAATGACGGCCTAGCATGAGTGAAAGGCACTGCAATGTGCTCATTATGAAACAGGACTTGAGCGATATCCTATAATTGAAATCGTTATCACATTAAATTGGCAGTGCGATTTTTTGGGGGCGACGATGACAGTTTCTCAAAACCACCCACCTCCAGCCTCTGCACAATCTCCCGTATCTCCTCAGCCTGGCTGTCCATCACGTTGATTGACACCGCCTCACCCCTCTCGTAGAAGATATCCAGACAAGGCCCACCCTCTGTCTTGCTCTCTGTCACTGCCTTCCAGCCAATGACGTCACGGCAGGAGGAGTTAAAGACCACCCTCCGCGTGTATCTCTCAATCAGAACCACCGACTCGGCTGACACCCCGAGCAGGCAGGGCAGCCTTTGCCCGCTTCCAGCCATCTCCCCCTCATCCGCACTGGCCATCACCGCCCACACCAATGCCCCGGCGCTGTGCAGCTCTGCCCCTTTAGCCCCCTTCAGTTTGTCTTTGCGCTTGCCCCCCAGAGAAAGCAGGGGGAACTTGGTGGAGGAGTCGATGGGCGTGGTGGTCACATAGTTCTCTGCCAGGTCTTTCAGGTACTCCTGCCGCGTGCGTGTGGCCATGGAGCGGAACTTCTCTGCCTTCTCTGCCGCGTTCTCGGCGTTCACCGCCTTGGCAAGCAGGAAGTCCCGGAAGGCGGGCGAGCGGGGAAATCGGGCACCTTTGGGGAACAGAGGCCCGAATAATGGGATGTCTTTGGAGCGCGTCACGGCAACTCTGGGGAAAGCAGAGAAACAAAGAGATTGCGTAAAATATTACAGATGTTCTCAATTCTACGTCTAGTCATTTTTCTATTGGAATTTTCTCATAAAATACCCGTCATACAGGGATTGTTTTTGAATAAATAAGAAAAGACATATTATAAAGAAATAAAATCAATATATTCCAATATATGGTTTATTTTTGGCACAAAAAAGTAACCAGTAACCAGTGTAAATCAGAGCTCTGAGCAGCTTTTCTCACCTGTAATAGGTGTTCTCGGTGCAGGGCTCGTGGACCTGAATAATGATGAAGACATGCTGGAAATGGGAGCGGATGGCTTTAGGGGTGAAGGGCAAGGCACCTGGCTCCTGAAACACGATGGTCACTATGTCATTCCCAATGTGCCGCTTTCTCAGCAACTGAAAGAGACAGAGATAGAGAAGGTTAAAGAGAGAGACAGAAAAAGAGAGAAAGGGGGGAGGGGGCATATAGTATGTGGACTAAAAGGGAGGGAAAAATCTTTTTTGTTTGGTTGTGTGCTGCAAAAATCGTATTCCAAAACCACTCCCAGCATACAATGTAATGGCAATGGGAGACCGTTTTGCCACACAGCCAGACCGCTTGTATCAAAAGAGCACCTTAACCGAATGTAGGAGGCAGACATTGAATAATAGGGAGAAACAGACAGGATTTTCTGCGTCATGGGTCATTGAGGAACATGCAGGCATTTACTGAAGCGTGACGGACTAAACATAATATGACATCAGGGAAATTGGAATAGCTTTCAAGAAAACAGCATTCAAGGAGGGTTTATTTTCATTCAGTGAGCATCATCGGTGGTGTTTGGTTTGTGGAATGCATATGCTTCCTCTTGCTGCTTTGGCCAATGGAATTAAACAGTTGGTATTCACCAGCTTTAGCGTTTTAGCTCATCTTGTTTATATTTGTAAGAGGATTCCTCACAATGGTCAGCGTAGGCGTTTTGTTTACCTGTTGTGTGTTGTTGGATGTGTAAGGCAGCATGGTGGACACATGGAACATGATCTCATACTCCTGGTAGCGTGTGTAGAGAGAGTGTGTCCCCGTTGAGTCCGCTGCACGTACAGACGCAGCCACACACACACACACACACATCCACACACACACACACACACACATCCACACACACACACACACATCCACACACACACACACACACACATCCACACACACACACACACATCCACACACACACACCAAAATAAACATACACACACACACACACACACACACACAGGAACACACAACCAATCACAAAGGTTTGCACATGTCAATCACATACACTAACTGCATTCGGTTGAGAGACTGTCTCAAATTAGGGGAAAAGCCGCCTGTCATACTGCACTGCAGATTAAGGGGAGAAAACAACTTAACAACAACAATCAATGACTACACACTTTAGGCCGCTGTTGCTGAGATTACATGAGGGTGCTGGTTATCTTCTGTGTCACTGACGCTAATGCTCCCTCTGATAGTGCTTATGAGATGCAGCCTGCAGATACCAGTGTGTTTAAGTGTGTCGTAATGAGCTCACTCTTGGTGTCCAGCTGGGCCCGGTATTTCTCCCAGCCTTTGAGCCGCACCCGCTCCCCCAGAAGGTCCAGGAACTCCTCAAAGGCCGGCCCGGAGCTCTCGTTGTTGTACATGTCTTCCTCCGAACTCTGGTCCGCTCGGCAGTACATCACCCCCACCTTACGCTGGAAGTTCAGCTGCAAGGGGGAAATGGTTAGCGGCTGGGCTAGAATCATCTGCCTCTGCCACTGCTACAATTACATATCATAATATACATGTCAATATTTTTTGTGACAGAGGTCCGAGATAGATGTAACGTGTATTAATAGTTATATTCTCATGATACATTAGGGCATATTGTCAAATGATGTTCAGTCTATTCAGTCGTTTGGCCATAACAAAGTCCAAATAGGCCGTTTCCCATGACCCATCTCACAGGACATCCTGCTAGATTTGACTTCTGAGTTATCCCATATTACAGGCCACGCACACAACTAAAGAAGGTAAGTGGCTTTGCGTGGCCGTTTCATTAGATACACCAGGGATCAAATGTCAGGTCAGGTAATTGAGATGAACATTGAATGCCGCTTATCTCATACCTATCTATTCATCTCCTGGTCATGGCACTATCTCCCCAGCGCTACTTACCCCTTGTTCGTCCAACTTGAGCAGCGTGTCGCGGACCTTGGGCGAGGTGGAAGCCAGCCGCAGGCAGTGCAGGTTGAGCTCGGGGATGATAAACTCCAGCAGCCTCTTGGGAGACAGGCCTCGGGGGGTGGTGTGGCGGGCTGCCGAGGGCACTGACTCCTCCAGGATGGAGCCCCGCAGTGTCTTCAGCTGTGAGAGGGGAAGGCCAAGGCATCATTACGTAAAGACTGGCACAGAGACTAGGCCATATAGATTACGTCAAGACTTTAATACGCTGCTATGTTTTGATCCATGGTCAATGTGATCAAAAGCAGCTTCTTTAATTTCATTTGAACGTGTTGTAAGCTAATCACTTTCTGGCGCTCAACCTTTCGTAAAGTGTAATCAAATCAGGAATTTTTACTTCATATTTTACTCCTATCTGCGGGGATTTCCCACACCCTGACCCTTTTTTCAACGGTTTTCTATTGCTGCGTAGTGCTCTATCTTTAGCTTGCGTCTGCAACTACAAAATGTGTTTACATTTGGAAGGCTGGTAACATCACAACTTTTGCAGCGTATAGCCATGGTAATACTAAGTCTTTGTGTCTAAGGTTGCATAAATGCAATATTTCCACACATAGTTACACTGGTTTGTGCATGCGTTAGTATTCATTGTAGAGACTAACCTCCGTGGTTCTAAAGATAATTCTGTAATTGTACTGAGCTCCGCTGGAGCCTTCCTTCTCCTCGCGCCGGAAGCTGATCGCCACTGGACCGAGACGGTCATCCATGCCAAAGAAGTTCTGATGATCTGTCATAATAATAACGTTGTGTAATGTAACCACCCTGTTAAAAGCTAAAAGCATTACATAAATCTGCATCCCTACCATTACATTTGTAAGATAAATATGAAGCCTGTGTTTGTAACACACATGTGTTTAGGTGTATAGTAGTATGAACCACAGATGGATAAAGTCCTGACTATATGAGGCTACTGGAAGAACATTTACAGTACATAATCAAATTGTGACTTTCAATTTGACTTTCACAGCAGAACACATAGGGTGATTGTCTGTAATTTGGGACGCTTTGGGACACTGCCTAATGTGGGACACAGAAGCTCCAATTGGTGTCGGTCTTCCTCAAACAAATGAAAGTCAATTAAACTGTGGGTTAACGCAAGCTGTGATGTCATGTCTTCAAAATCAATTGACTTCTCAAAGGTCCAATCATAGATTGGCTTCATATACCCACTGAAACTTGGGTGTCCCATATTAGGCAGTGTCCCACATTACAGACAATCACGCTACTCATGCATACATTGACGTGCACACGAACACACACACACACACACACGCACACACACACACACACACACGTATTAAAAGCATATCACTCACCTTTCATGTAGAAATATTTGCGGTAGTAATGGGCACCCAGGTCTGCATGTTCTATGAAGTAATTGCTTTTGCCTTGCTGTTGGACATGACTCTCTCTGGGCTCTTCCAGGACGGAAACGGCGTCGTTAGGGTTACGGAGGCCCACCCACAAGCCGCCCCGTCCCTGTGAGCGCCCCAGGCCCACCCGCTCCTCACCCCCCATCTCATTCCGGAAGTGGGGACAGCTCAGCAGCAGCTCGTTGTCGTTGCCGTCCCCCTCGTCCAGTAACATCGCCTGCTCGGGATCCTCCGCGTTCCCGCCACCAACACCTCCGCCGGGCGCTGGCGAGGAGGGCGTGGCCTGCGTAGGGGGCCGCAGTTGCGAGGCGGCCGACGCCCCGGAAGTGATGTTCTTCTTGCGCCCGATGCTGTCCCGATTGGTTGCCGCCTCCGTGAGGTCCAACAGAATGCTCTGGACGTCGTAGTGGGCAAAGTTCCTGACCCAGGTTCCGGCCCCTAGGTTGTCGTAGGGACCAGGCTGAGGAATCTGAGGGGGGCTGGGCTTGGCTTTCTTACTCAGCCCTTCGGGCTTGGGAGGCTTGGCTGGCTTAGGGGTGTCCCCTGTGGGAGCGGATAAAGCCCGGAAGAATCCGTCCGGCTCCGGGGGGTTGCCCTGCAGGCCCAGCAGCAGGAAGGGGTCTTTAAAGCGGAGGGCATTGGGGCTCAGGGCGCCCTGGTCGTCGGGGCCTGGCTCCTGAAGTCCCCGAGTCTGTCTCTCCAGGGAGGAGAGGCTGCCGTACTCCCTGTGCAGCACCACCACAGAGTCTCCTTGGGCCCCCGTGCTGGCCTTCTCCCCGGCCACGCGCACCGTCTTGCTGCCGGCCTTTCCCGAGGAGTCCGGGTCTCCCAGCGTCACGTCGCTGTTACTCCGCTGCATGATGTGGCCGCGGCCCACCGAGCGCAGGTTGAGGCCCACCCGGCTGGTCAGGCTCTCCCCGTCAGCCTCCTCGCCATCCCTCCTGGGGGGCCACTCAGCCACCACGCGCGTCCGTACGCCGCCGATGTCCCGCTTGGAGTCAAAGTTAACCGTGGCCAGCGGAGGGCGTGGGCTCTGCCGGCGAAACTTGCGTATGAAGAGGTCATCGGACTGCATGATGCCTCAGGTTCGGGGTTCCAGAGTGGTCTATCTCCAGTCACTGCTCTGGAGTTGCCTGTTTCCTAGCTTCCCCTCTGGCGAAATCCCTTAACCGTGCTGTCTTTCTGCAGAGAACAACCGGGGCACGGGCGTCTTCAGCGCAGACCAAGTAGGAGAGAACTGCGGAAGAGCGCAGGTTCTAAATGCAATCCTCATCCACTCCCCCTGACAGCAGCTTGATTAGAATGTCAGCCTAGGAGCTGCCGCAGGTCGATAAAGTCATTTGTCCGAGGACTGGGAAAAGTTGAGTGCATTCCAAAAGTCTTCACAGAGCTCTACCAGCCGTTGCGTATGCGGGTGTCTCCTGCTGGAACTGCTGGAGGAGGGGTGGTGTGAGCATCACTGAAGCCCAGCTCTTTGTACTCTGGATCGGGAAGGCTCTGTTTGTTTGACGCACCCTCTGACCTGTCGTCCATCAGCGCACGCTCTTCAATGCCTGGAGCTTCTTTTTGGTTCCTTCCACTGGCCACCTGCACAGAAAAAGACAAAGCCCAGCATTTCTTTTAGCCTGATTTAACCCGGCGAAGCCTGTGACCCACACAAACTGCTATTCTCCTGCCCGACACCTTTACTATTTAAACAGTGAGCTCGGTAGTCAATAGCTGGAGCGCAAAACTAAGGAGACTAAATGTTTTTTCAACGACCCTCTCTATGAAAAATGGAATGATATTCTTGGCTATTGAATAACAACAAGAAAGGATGGAAACAAGCAGGTCTGACGCAGCCCGTGTTGTTTTGATTGTCTCGTATTTGCTTTCATTATTATTCTCTCCTTTCCATAAAAAGGCTCGGGAGCAGTCCAATGGCTGGCCACATCCACCCTGCGGACAGTCACAATAGAGAAGGTTGGATGGGGGTTGTGGGACTTCCTGTTCAAAAAACAGTTCAGAGAATAAGCAGTAATAAAAGTAACAATGCTTGTCAACCTGCCCTTAAGAAATTCTTTCACTCTCTCCATTTCAAATACCCACACATACTCACAGGAACACAAAGACCTATTGCAAAATATAAAACTGTCAACAACAATAAAAAAGAACACAAGCCTTACTGTTAAGCAAACAATTCAAATGACAAGTTGATGAGTAGGTGGTTTATTTATCTAATTATCAAACGTCCCTCCAAGGATGTCCTACAGTTTTATTCCAGGTTTAATAACAAGTGAATTAACGTTCTGAACTCCTGCCCCCAATGACAAATGGCTTTGGACGTAGAAGTCGACCAGTTCCTGCTGTTCTAATTTCTCTTCCCTTGTCTGACCAAACTGACGTCAATAGACCTATGCTCTGAAACCTGTTTGTCGCTTTTGCGAAGCCGTGAGGTTTGAGCAGACGTTCAGAGTTCTGAGGGCAACTTCCTGTCTCAGTGTTTCGCATGCTTGTTCTGTCCCGAAATGATTTGCAGCCTGGAGAGCAGGTGCAATGATGCAGTTCCGCTACCCAGCACCCAGCACACGCTAGCACAAACGAGAATGCTGCAGACTTGAGGTGAGGAAGCAACAACTCTCTCTCTCTCTCTCTCTCTCTCTCTCTCTCTCTCTCTCTCTCTCTCTCTCTCTCTCTCTCTCTCTCTCTCTCTCTCTCTCTCTCTCTCCCTCTCTCTCTCTCTCTCTCTCTCTCTCTCTCTCTCTCTCTCTCTCTCTCTCTCTCTCTCTCTCTCTCTCTCTCTCTCTCTACCTCTCTCTCTCTCTCTCTCTACCTCTCTCTCTCTCTCTCTTTCACTCTCTCATCTAAATGTAATCCCCCAAAAAGCATTGATACAATAACAAAGTACAATTTACTTTAAAGAGTAACGTAAGCGGTTGCCTTTGGCGTTAACAAGCCATCGAGAAACGTATCATTTGCCAAGCTGCCTTATCTACTTTAGTTAGCTATACTACTAATTACTAAACTTGGGTGGGTTTTATGTTTTATTTTGTCGCACACAGAAGCTTACCTTTTATATTACCTTATTACCTTATTCCCCATCAGATTATGTACAGCAACAGTACAGTGTACGGGCTATTTCTGTCAAGCACAGTCATCTCTCTCCATACCCAACGACCACTGTCTAAATGTGCAGTGTCAGACAAATATTGAGCAACTTGAGTCAGAGTTCAAAGCCTTTAGTAACTGACTGAATTTATTGTGGCAAATTTTAATTGATGTACAAGCTCACTCATGGTATTGAAGTATTTTTGTGTAATTTCATAATGCACTCCTCCCTATTGTAAGATGGCAGTAGACATAGATTTTGGGGGGGTGGGGACTGTGCTTTCAGATTATCTCCAACAGTTATGCAGATCCTTTATGGACAAATATCCTTTGACCTTGTTTTTTTATCTTAATAATCCTTAGAAAAAGCGTCCCTTTGCCATTTTAAACTAGACAGATGTTTGCAATTGAAAACATCAAATGCTACTGCAATGTCTACATCAATTGCAAATAGATTTAGGTAATCTCTTTAAACAACAAAATAACACGTGCTAAATCTTAGATTTTCCCAAATTAGAAAGGATTTTTCATTCCTATACATTATGAATGAAATTCCAAGTTTAAAGTGGAAATTCAACGTTTTTTTTGTCCTGTTCTTCAAAGGCCTTGTTAAAGGAGCTGCTGCCCAATCATTTAGCTTTCATGTTTTATTGACAAAAAAATTTGATTGATCTTTCTGTTCATGCTTGTGAAACTATATCCTGTGTTTATGTTTCAGAAGCAAAGGCTTCCGAGTCAGAGCATTCATTTGAGGGCGCCGACTGAGGTGCCGAGAGGCCTGGTGTGACCACAAGTTCCTCTTCAATTCACTTCCGCTTATACCTAAGCTCACTTCTCCATCCCACACGACAGCCTAATCAACCCCCATTGTGGTGAGTTGTATGCCTCAACAGAACACACAGAATCAGTAGAATCAGATTAAGGTGGCTGTTTCCCATAAACTCTCTCTCTCTATATATAAAAGGTACATTAGTGATACTGCAAACACAAAACACCCCACATTTTTGCAGTGTTCTTCTCTTCAATCCCAGGATTAAGCAAATGGGGATTACACAAGACATACAGCCAGGGGATTAAAGTGCTCTCCAGGACTTTCTGAAGATTTGGAGCGTTCACTGCGACCATTCAGCAGTATTTCCTCTCCCCACGTCCTCTCAAGAAACCAGGCAGCAATGTCCTTCCCTCAGAAGCTCAACCAGGCATGTACTCCCTGGCTACATCATTAAACTGAGCCACTGGTGTTTGATGCGGTGTCTAACAGCGCTGATGAAACACTGTTAGCAGCAAAGGCCCGGTAATGATCTCCAAGCCTTGCTCCGTGTGTGAACTCTCATGAACCTGTATTCCTGTTGTCATTAGGCAACGGGCTCCACTGTGCTGAATACACTAGAAGACACTGTTAAAGTGAATACCGTACAGGAATAAATCACAGCAAATAGGCATGCGTAGCTGCTCAGACGTGGCATTTACCACATGGCCCTAATAATCTAGAATGCATACAGAAATGTTACAATCTACAATCAAAAACGACCACCGAGGAATCCAGGTAGTAGACTAGTTTTGGGTGAACGGGTTTCTTTGGGCTTGTTTAGGTGTGTGTGTGCGTGTGTTTGTGCGCGCGTGAGTGTGTGATTTGGTTATGGTGGGTTCTATCCTGTTTAGACATCAGGGCCACACTTGGGTGTGATACCAGGATACAACAATGAATACAGAGGTCACAGGGTTACCATAGTGACCGCACACAAAAGCATCCTGAAAAAAAGATTCCTGCAAGGTTTTCTGACCCTTCGTTCATTTGAGGCCTGTGTCCGGTGCAGCAGGAAGTGATCTCACAAGAACTGAGACCTTTTAGCCTTGGAGGGATGAGTAATGTCATCATCATATTCTGGCTTACAGCTATTCTGTACAACCTAAGGCTGCTCTCCTCCCCTGACCTTTCGGGCTCTGGCTAACTGACCATTGAGGGGCCAGGAGTGCACCCTGATGAATCTCAATTTCCTTTGCGACCTTCGCCTCACAGCGCTTGTCCCCAGCTTAACACTGATGCATTTTTAAGACCTTTATCCCAATTTTCAGGCAATACATTTTTGTTGGTGAAGCAAATATAAAACATTATCTAGCATATGGCTGCAAAATTGTTATTGCATTGGATGGCAGCTGCGTGAGAGTCAGCCTAAAAGCTCAGCCCAGTCCATTGCCAGCAGCCATTATATGTGATCAATGTTGAGAGTTGGTGTATCCCTCCACCCCGAACCAAATCTATCACATGACTCCCAGAGTCCTGAGTGGAGGACATGCTGTGGGCGTAAAGGCTTACGCGGCATTGACATGCTGGCTGATGGATTATTATCATACTTTTTAAGCTGATTCCTCCCTCTGTAATAAAATGCTCACGATGACTGGCTCTGTGACCTGTCCGTTAAAGACTTTGCCAGCCCTGACCTTGCTCTTGCTTACCCACGCATATGGAAGATTACATTACTGTAGGATCTTTCTAAGGAGGAGAAAGGGACAAGTACCCAAAGCCAAAGAAATATTTTGGCCCAACCTTTTTCTCCTGTTCCTCTTGCTTCTTCTCGTTGCTGATATTAACAGTGTGTGGGGGTGACTGCTGCATCCCATGCTGCACAACCAAGTTTTAACACCCTGCCCTGGTGTCATGTAAACTGAGGCCCAAACGGCCATTTGCACGGATTGATTTACATAGATTGAGGTAATCAACCTCGTAATGTTTGCTGTGGCCTATCCTAGGGCTGGTTCTTCACCGCACCAAATCAAGCCCTGCTACGTACATCTGGGAGTCCCCTTTGGAAATGTAATCCTCAAGGAGGTTCAGTTCATGGCTTGAAGGGCCGCAACCCTGGTCTTCCATTTTGAAGGAATTTGAAAGGCATCGGCTATTACCGCTTACCACGATTGTTGCATACCCAGTTGGCATAGTAAATTAATTCCATCTATTACCTTATCTTCCTTTGAGCTGCCCCCCCACCCCCCCACCACCCCCACCCCCCACCCCTTTCCTCCCCTCTCAGACTGTGGGCTGATCCAGAGACCGCTAAGTGATTGGCCCTGGCACACGTTCCCCTTTTTTGCCCCCGTGTTTTATTTCTCAGTGTTTCCTCCGTTCATATTGTTAGGAGACGTCCATTACTGTTATTGGTCTCCAAAGACATTTGGGCTGCCCAGCCCAATAGATCGGCACGGACGGGGGGCAGACTGTTAGCTGTTAAGGTGTTGGGAGCAAACGAAGAGGCTTTGAGATGTTTAAAATTCCAGACCAGGGCTGCATTGAGATGTGTAATAGGGAGTAGCCATTACCATCAAATTAACACATCAGAGGCAGGGATTGTAGATATAGCAGGCAAGTGGCAACTAACAGGTGCCGTGCGGTTGCCGTTTAAATAAACGGTCACCATTTTCCATTTATTTGATGAATAAACATCACAGCGGAGGCACAGTGACAAGTGCGTCTACAACCACAGCCTCATTAGCTAATGTTCGCTATAAGTTACTCTTTGCAGTTTGTTGGTTGCTATGCTTGCCTGTGTCCACTCAAGTGAGGACCTTGTTTTGGAGTCCACAGGGTCTCTCTCTCCCCAAGCTGTTGGTGTGTAGAGGTCAAGCCTAGCTTTGGGTTGTACTGGATATAGCATCTGCTGCCACAACAGAAAAAAAACAAATTTTGGGGGGGTGCTCTCTCTAAGTCTGTCCTTCAGAAATTGAACGTATGTCTGCTGTTCCATGCATTATTGATGGGTTCAGGGGAAGAGGGGGCTAGGGTTAGACAGTACTTAATTATTCAGTGGCTGCCCCCTTGCCTGATTTTAACCAATAAGGGTGTGGTCTTGGCCATCTAAAATAAAAATAAAATACTTAAGTCAGACCTTCAGTTTTGTTGTGTTTTGTCTGTTCAATTTCAATACTTTGTCAGTTCATCTATGTAGATACATTTGTGTGCATGTTTGTGTGTTGAGGTCATCTGAAGTTTCACATTAAAAAGTTCACACATCCTGTGTTAGTTCTTTGGTTTTTGGTGTTCTTCCTCTTACCGTGAGCCTGCATGTGTTTGTGGAGGGTGGGGTGGACGAGAAGGGGGGGGGGGGGGGGGCAGAATATGAGGAGGGGAGTATGACTAAAGCCATACAGGTATAGTCAATCACCAATAATAGATGATATAGGCAAGGTGTGCACAGCTCATATCTGAGTGAATGTTTTCTGGCCAATTCATACCTTTTTGTTTATGTCTTTACCTTTGAAATGGTAGCTTGATCTTAAGATAGTGGAAGCTCTCTCTTCAGTTAAGAGGAAGCTAGCTCAGAAATAGTTCTCTCTATGCTATTGTCTGCATCAAACCCCGACTTCCTCTTTCATGAATACTACCAACTGAAACTGAGACAGAGCCAAGCCTGTCCATTTTTAATGGCTTTTAGAGTGATTATGTCCATCTATGTTGTATGTGGTGTGTGTGTGTGTGTGTATGTGTTTATCTGTGTGATGTGGGTGTTATGCTGTCATGTGTGTGCGTGCATGTGTGTGTGTGTGTGTGTGTGTGTGTGTGTGTGTGTGTGTGTGTGTGTGTGTGTGTGTGTGTGTGCGTGTGTGTGAGAGAGGGACTGAACGCTATGTATGTGAGGTTTGGTCAGAGCGAATGCGTCTGTGACTTTCTTTGTGTGCCTTTGCTGACTCTATAAAAGAGTGTCAAAGCCTCGCAGACATGTGGCCTGCTGCCCACAGAGGCAGGAAGAACAGCTGTCCTTCTGCAAAAAGCGCTGTTTGTGTGTCCATGTGTGTGTGTGTGTGTGTGTGTGTGTGTGTGTGTGTGTGTGTGTGCGCGCGTGTGTGCGACAGCACATGCATGCATGTGTGACATAGACAGAGAGAGGAACTGACCCTCAACTCCATCACTGCGGCTATTATGTGTGAGCTGAACTGCGCACTGTTGCCCCTCTCTCATCCGTGCAGCTGGCTCCGACTGCCAGAGGAATAGTGACCAGCCCATCGGTTGCATTTATAGCAGCCTGAACTGCTACCCCTATCCAGTCCGCTGGGAGAGGAAGAGACACTGACCTCCCTCACTTCCTCCCCATCTCGCACACACACACACACACACACACACACACACACACACACACACACACACACACACACACACACACACACACACACACGCACACACACACACACACACAACCTGCCATTGTGAGCCGAAATGCTGCCTGGTGCCTCTGAAGCGGCCTACACACCCACTCACTTGCTTCACACTCACTTCAGTTGGCTAAAGTCCTTGCCTATGGGTACACATTCATTCATGTGCTATCTTAGTCTCCGTGCCTCTGAAAGCCACGGTATAGTGGTTTCCCGATTCCTTCAATGCTTAGGCCCGTGGGGCAACCTACTGTATCTGGGCACTGCCATTGAAATCCCAGGGTAAAAATCGCTACGCTAATGTGTGTTCTTTGATGGCAGCAAAGCGTGCTGACGTCACAAAACCTGAAGGCTTGTGGCGTATCCCGACTATTTCACTGCCCTTTCGCTTCACCTGCCTTCACCTTGACATGTCTGGTCATGGCCCAGTCACTAGCTACCAACTCTGTTCATGTTTTCTCCTCTTCCTGACCGAAACAGAACCCTGCGTGGCATCAGCACGGTGTGCCAATCATCCATAGCGGTGTATTGATGCTGATACCTCTGTTTTTTTTTTACCCGTATCCATGAGAGGGCGTTGATTGCATTGGCGGCACTGCGGATGTGACTCTGACATCCCACCTGTGAAGTGAATCATACCTGTGGGTCCCAATTAGAAACTATAGATAGGTAATGGGGAACATCGGTGTCTGAGAACACAATGGTTGATGGAGAAGCTAGTGCTGAGAAAGTGGAGCGGTTTTTACACCTCTCTGTCGCACCAATCAGACAATACTTTGCCACTTTATTAACTGACACAATAATGCCTGCACATGAAACTAGAGCAGAGCAATGACGCTGTATTTTTCAGCACCGTGCAATAGTTTGAGAGCGTCTTGGCTAACACTTCAGAAAGCACATAACGATCTTTGGGTGAGGACTGAGGGTAGAAAGGAATCTAGGGTGATGAAATTGAAAAATTGAAGCAAAACAACAGACTACCCCCCCTCTCTCTCTCTCTCTCTCTTATTGTGTGTGAGATCACATCCTGTCTACACTTCCTCTGTGTGGCTCTTCCAGCCTGTCGGGTACACAGGCAGGACAGGCGTGGATCAGATCTGCCAGTGTTTTGAACCCCCATTTTAACCCCCTAGCGACTTTGGTCTGACGTTTGGTTGCCAACGCTTAACATGCAAGCTAGTCAGTTCACCAATAACTTGTTCCTCATTTTACTAGAATGGAGCCAACAGAGCCCCTGGGCCAAATGCATTTCATGTGAGCGTTCATGAATGGAATATGAATACTTTGTCTCGATCAAAACGTTTTTTTTTTTTACCTGACAGATTCTCGCTGCTGGCTTGTTTTCTGCCTTTCTGATCTGTCTTCACTGAGGAAGACCGGGAATCAGAAATGTGGTGGGAGGGTTTATTGTTAAATCTCTTTTCAGTAGCTCTGAATGCCACTGAGTGCACTTCTTCTACAATGGGGGTGTGAGCAATGAGAGTAAGAGGGCAGTTAAGGGTGTGCGTGTGTCGCTGACGTACGTTTGATACGACTGAGGAAAAACGGTCAATTAATGGCACTCACCACAAGCTCCTCACTATAATAAGTGAAAACTGGGTTATTTACATGATTCAAATCTGTGTCAATGGATTTCCACATGCGAGGTTGATCCAAGCAGACCGTGTGGGAATTTTATTCAAATTTACCTAAGATGTTTACATGGAGCATTTGGTCTAGGGGATTGCCGTACTGTTAATATCTCGATAGTGCTGATTGCAATGCCCACTACGGGAGCCATCATCAGCAGCCCCCCCTAAAACAGGCAGAGGGGCACGGTGGAGCTTCCTGCTTTCGAATGTCTCAAGAGCCTCGTCATAATCTAGAAACCTCGCCGCTCACATCGTGTCTCCTCACTCTCCCTCCCGGTCTGTGTCCTTGTCTCTCCTTCTCTTCCTCCCTCCCTAGAATATTCCTCATCCCCGTATCACCCCCCCCCCCCCCCCCCCCCCCCCCCGTGAATGAATCATTCTTTCTCTCCTCTCTCTCTCTCCCAGGGCCTCTCCTCCTTCTCATTGCGCAGTCAGCTCCCTGTGCCGAGCGGGGGGTGTGTGTGGGTGGGTGGGGTGGGGGGGGGGGGGTGGGGGTGGGGGGGGGTGGGGGGGGGGGGGTGGGGGGGGGGGGGACAGAGGCCCAGAGGCATAAATCTGGGAAGGGACATCACTCCAGAGAGGGGACTGAGCTCCCCACCCGTCAAGAACACGGCCACAGAAGAAGACAGACGACAAAGGTGAGGCCGAGCCGATAAGAGGATCCAGCCGGCAGGCTCACACCGCCGATGCGCTAGCCTCTAAGGAGACGTCTTGGCCGGGCCCCTCCGGTCTCCATCCCTCGGTCCCCCGGGAGCCCGGAGGATCCTTCACAGCCGCGCGACATGGCTCCGAACCCAGCAAGGAGAACGCGACGTGACGCTGACTCATGTTTCTGAATCTGCCCGGTAACCCCTCAACGGAAAGCATTGATCCGGGTTGATGAAGTGCCATTGACCGAGGGGAATCGATTACCTCTGGTGTGACACACAACCGAAATCAACTTACTGTTGTCTTATGACGCCACCCGGATGTAATATAGCAAGTGGTCATTTTTTTCACGTCTCTGCCAATTAGTTTGACACATGTACGCACTGTATTAGCCGTGTAAAAGCACCGCTTGGATAAGGACGTATTAGGATATTGAACATTGTCAACATTGTTTAGGCTGTTTAGTTTAAAGACGAGTGCCTATTGACAGAGGCTACTTGTTAAATCTGTCTCCTCTGTTGCTCCTGGCATGAATATATTATTTGGTACGCAAAAAGGCCAAGTGATATGAGCTGGAGTGGAAATCCTGGGGGACACAGTGTTTTCAGTACATCTGGTCTGTTGACTCGGTGGGCAGATCCTGTGCCCCAGAAGGATGATGCCACGCTCTCATCTCCGCCCACTGTACACAGTCATAAAGTTATTAGCTTGGCCTTGCACAGCTCTTTTGGTGTGTGCTTTATATTTGGTCTTTCGAATGCCATATAGACATGAGGGAGCGGATGATTCATGCCCGAACACTGAAACTGTTATTTGCATTTCCTTTGTCCTTGGTGGCTAGCGAGCTGGTGTTGGCCCAGCGAGTGGAGCCGTTGGATTCTGGAGTAAATAGAAGGAGGCCTGATCCATCCCAAGGAATACTTCCTCTCCTCTCCTCCTGATCCATCCCAAGGAATACTTCCTCTCCTCTCCTCCTGATCCATCCTAAGGAATACTTCCTCTCCTCTCCTCCTGATCCATCCTAAGGAATACTTCCTCTCCTCTCCTCCTGATCCATCCCAAGGAATACTTCCTCTCCTCCCCTCCTGATCCATCCCAGGGAATACTTCCGTGGCTCTCCTCTCCTCCCAGTCAGTCTGAAGAATGCATGGCACGTGTCCCCGCTGACTTCCTGGCTTACTGACTGACTGACTGACTGACTGACTGACTGACTGACTGACGGAAAGGCAGACCAATGCCCACATGAAAACGCAGACACCCACAGCTTTTTTTTTTTTTTGCACCCCCTGTGACGATGGTATGAGTCTTTGCAAGGAGTACAAATATAGATGCTGGCTGACGGCAATGACCATATCGCATCAATTGGGTCAAAACGGCATATATTTAGGTGTCAATGTTTTTTTTTTAAATAAGTCAGATAAAAAGGGTGGCATTCTGGGAGTGCTTAAGAGCTTAAACGCTGTAACTAGAGCAGGCAGGCTAGAACAGTATTTCTCTTCAATGAGATGGCTTTTTTCTGTTTTTTGCTGTAAGATGTTTTTCGTAAGAACATGGATAATAGGAGAACGTTTGCTCTACATTATAGAAATCAATAAAAAATGTATTAGATTGGTCCTACACCACACACATTGCAATTTAGGGCTCTTCTTTCTTAAAATCTGTTCTGGTCTGATTTTCAGTCATATTTCTATTTATCTGAGGCCTTAATAGGTTAATTTAATACATATTTTGGATCAGTATAACCTATGCCTATATGTATCACAGTGGAAGGACAAACCAGCTGTGTTCATCCCTTGCAATCCACTAAACAAATTCCAACATCACAAAGTCAAATGGATTCAATGGGGCTGTTAAATGAAGAGGTGTAAGGCTTATTTCTAAACACACACAGACACACACACACACATCGTCACTTCCGGCCAGCCACACAGGTGAGAGCAGAATAACCTCACACCCTCATGGCTCTAACAAAATGGTAACAAAAGAGAGGGGGAAGGCGCTCATCATCACATGTTAGCTGTACATTCGGGCAGAAAAAGAGCACCGACTCACGCATGCATCATCATTTGGAATGCCATTGTCTGCTGATGGCCACCACGGTGACTACCACATAGGAAGAGGGGCCATGCGGCGCTACGTAAATTAAATGGCCCGTCCTTT